>PYAF01006148.1:42069-65304 GCA_007407185.1 Glycine tomentella
GATTTTTGAGCACTACACGTTCTGAGAGCTTTGTAACAAGTGAGAAAGACATTCTTTGTGGTTCTAACATTCTTGCTTCCATCAAAACCATCATGGGTCACTAAGTTTAGTGAAGCAAGTTAAATCTTTTCAAAGTCTAAGGAAAGGGCATTGATTCTGCATATCATAATTCATTCAACCTGGTATATTCTTCACTTTGTATATGATTCTTGAATCATCAGGTGAATTCTTTCCTTACTCTTTGATGGTGTAAAATTCTTTGTTTGAATTTCTATGTATTTGTTCCATTATATTTTGTTTTTCTTGCAAGTGTAGAGATAGTGTTTCTCTAAGGACAGCTGAGTAGGTTTCTCAGTGTGGGCTGTGGTCTCTAAGGGTCTAATAGGTTTTTAGACTTCTGAACTTTATCTAGTGTTGATAAAGAGAGGCTTGTAATTTTGCTTGTAAGGATATTGTTGATATAGTGGAACTCTACTCTAGTGTTGAGTAGAAGAAACTGGATGTAGCCTCATAGGTTTTGAGGTGAACCAGTATAAATCCTGTGCTCTTTCATCTACTGCATGTTAGATTATTTCTTGGTGTGATTTCTGAAATTTAATTTGGTTGTTAAGGCATTACAAGTCTTGGATTGTGTTTGAATAAAGTTTCTTTATTGATTTTTTTATAAAGATCCAAAGGGCAATTAAACTCTGATATTTTAATTGGGAAAGAATTTTTTAAATTTATCAAGGCTAACCAATTCACCCTCCCTCTTGGTTAAGTGTGGAGTGTTCCCTTATTTTACAGGTAGTACTTTCTGAAAATAATTACTTGGTTGATCTTTTGAGAAGGCTTTATAAAGTAAAATGCAATTTGGCTGAAATGCTAAGTGTGCAAAAGTATGTTGGAGATACTTTTGGATTGGGTTACAAACATGGATCAAGACCTTATGGAAAAACCAACTTTGTGCCTCCAAAACAGAAATATAAAAAATTTGTTTCAAAACCAAGGTTTAGTCACATGACTTATTTTGAAAAGCATCAAAAACTGTAACTTGTAACTATTGTATGAAGAAAGGTCACACATCTAATAGATGCTATGCTAGGAGATTCTATGTGCCAAATTGAGAATGCATTTGGGTGCCAAGGAAAAGGAAAATTGCTAACCCCTATGGACCCAATCTCAATTGGGTGCCTTCCTTTAAAAATTGATTTGAATTTTGCAGGTATGTCTAAGAGCAAGATCATCATTATGATATCTTGATAGTGGATGCTCTAGACATATGACCGGTGACATATCAATGCTCCCAAATTTGAATCTTAAAGATGGTGGATTTGTCACCTATGGAGACAACAACAAAGGAAAGATAATTGGAGAAGGAAATATAAGAGACAACTTTAAAACCAAAATAAAAAATGTTCTTTATGTGGAAGATTTAAAGCACAATCTCCTAAGTATAAGCCAACTTTGTGATAAAGGGTTCAAAGTGTCATTCAATGATAATTGTTGTATGATATGTGATGGGCAAAATGGTGAGGTGATTCATATAGGTAAAAGAAAAGGTAATATCTATTTACTCTCCATAGATCATGCATTCTTTCACAACACTTCTTGCTTAATAAGTTAAATTGATAAATCTTGGCTATGGCATAGAAGGGCAAGTCACATTAACATGCATCATATGAACAAGCTAATTAAAAGGATTTAGTCATTGGCTTACCAAAACTCAAGTTTGAAAAGGACAAATTATGTGATGCTTGTCAAAAGGGGAAACAAACAAAAAATTCCTTTCAAAGTAAAAATGTTGTTTCTACTTTAAGACCTCTTGAATTACTTCACATAGATTTATTTAGTCCTTCTAGAACTATGAGTTTAGGAGGTAATTACTATGGACTTGTCATTGTTGATGATTATTCTAGGTTCACATGGACTTTGTTTTTGAAATCCAAGAGTGATGCCTTCAATGCTTTCAGAAAATTGGCCAAATTTGCTCAAAATGAAAAGGGAAGCAAAATTATCTCAATGAGAAGTGATCATGGTGGAGAATTCCAAAATAAACATTTTGAAAAATTCTGTGAAGATAATGGAATTAACCCCAATTTTTATGCTCCAAGAACACCCCAACAAAATGGTATTGTGGAAAGGAAAAATAGATCCCTTGAAGAAGGTACAAGAACACTTCTCAATAAGAAAAATTTGCCTAAACATTTTTGGGCTGATGCTATAAGTACAGTTTGCTACACTTTGAATAGACTATTAATAAGGCCTATTTTGAAGAAAACTCCTTATGAACTATACAAAGATAGAAAACCAAATATTTCTCATTTGAGAGCATTTGGCTGCAAGTGTTTTGTGTTGAATAATGGTAAAGAATCATTAGGAAAATTTGATGCTAAAGCTGATGAAGCCATTTTCCTTGGATATACATTGCATAGCGAAGCATATAGAGTTTTTAATAAAAGAACCTTACGCATGGAAGAATCAGTTCAAGTTATTTGTGATGAATCTAACCCCTCTAAAGAGGAAAAGAAATGTGATATTGATGCAGGTCCTTTGGAGGAGTTCATTCAACTTAATGAATCAATGAATAAAGAAAATGAAGAACCAATTGTTGAAACAAAATAATCAACACCAGTCCAAGAGCCAAAAGATTGGAGAACTATAAGAGATCTCTCCCTTGACAATATAATTGGTGAAGTTTCAAAGGGAGTATCTACTAGATAATCATTGAGAAATCACTGCTGTAATATGGCTTTTGTTTCACAAATAGAACCTAAGAATATTGATCAAACCTTAATTGATAAACATTGGATGCATGTCATGCATGATGAATTGAATCAATTTAAGAGAAATGAAGTTTGGGAACTTATCCCTAGACCTTCTTCTCTCAAGCCTATTGGCACTAAATGGGTTTTTAGAAACAAACTTGATGAAAGTGGAATCATAGTCAGGAACAAAGCTAGATTGGTTGCAAAAGGTTACAACCAAGAGGAAGGCATTGACTATGAGGAAACCTATGCACCAATTGCAAGATTGGAAGCCATTAGGTTATTACTTGCATATGCATGTTTAATGAATTTTAAACTTTTTCAAATGGATGTTAAAAGTGCTTTCTTAAATGGATATATTGAGGAGGAAATCTATGTGGAGCAACCTCCTGGTTTTGTTGATTTCAAAAATCCAAACCATGTTTTTAAACTTAAGACTTTTTATGGTTTAAAACAAGTTCCAAGGTCTTGGTATGAAAGATTAAGCAAATTTCTGCTTGAACAATCTTTCACAAAAGGACATGTTGATAAAACCTTGCTCATCAAAAGGCAAAGAAATGATATCTTATTGGTTCAAGTATATGTTGATGATATAATTTTTGGTTCAACTAATCAATTATTGTGCAAAGAATTTCCTATCTCTATGCAGAATGAGTTTGAAGTGTCAATGATGGGAGAATTAAGATTCTTTCTTGGACTTCAAGTGAAGCAAATGAAGAATGGGACATTTCTAAATCAAACCAAGTATTGCCTTGTAGTGATCAAAAAGTTTGAAATGGAGAAAAGCAAAGATGTTGCAACTCCAATGGCAACATCAACCTATCTTGATTCAGATGAAAAAGGAATGAAGGTTGATGAGTCAAAATTTAGAGGAATGATTGGATCTTTACTGTATTTAATAGCTAGTAGACCAGATATTATGTTAACTGTGTGTTTGTGTGCAAGATATCAAGCAAATCCCAAAGAATCACACCTTACTGCAGTCAAAAGAATCGTCAAATATCTCAAATCAACACCAAAATTTGGTCTTTGGTATCCTAAAGGTGCATCACTTAATTTAGTTGGTTATTCTGATTTTGACTTTGCAGGGTGTAAGTTGGATAGAAAAAGTACTAGTGGAACTTGTCATCTACTAGGAAGTTCACGGATCTCATGGCATTGCAAGAAACAATCTTGTGTTGCTTTATCAACAGCTGAAGCTGAGTACATCTCTACTGGAAGTTGCTATGATCAAAACCTTTGGCTAAAGCAACAATTGCAAGATTTTGGTGTAGAATTAAAAGAAATACCTCTGCTATGTGACAACACAAGTGCTATCAACATTTCCAAGAATATAATGCACTCAAGGACCAAACACATTGAGATAAGACATCATTTTCTTAGAGATCACATCTAAAAAGGTAACATCAAAATTGACTTCATTGATACTCACAATCAATTGGCTGATATATTTACTAAACCTTTGGCTAGAGATAGATTCTATACACTTAGAAACATGCTAGGAATTCTAGATGAATCTAGTGTATGTTGGCATGCTGGTTGAGTGCTCATCTACATGAAAACATATTATTTGTTGGCCATTCATTTCAAATAAATGCAAATTCAAAATTGCTACATAAAATATTGTTCATACTGATAAATTCACTGTAATAATCGATTAAGCTATGGGATAATCGATTAAATGAACTTAAATAGCCTTTTGGAGTGAGTTTTGTACTGATGTAATTGATTATAGAATAGAAATAATCGATTATTCTACCTTCAAAATTGTTTCAAAATCCAAATTTCTCTGGAATAATCGATTAAGCCTTAAATTAATCGATTACACAAGCTTAAAATCCATTTTATATATCAAAATTCACTGGAATAATCGATTACCACTTATTGTAATCGATTACACTTCATCTTCCTCAACTGAACCTCACTGTAATAGTCGACTACCACTTATTGTAATTGATTACACTGCATCTTCCTCAACTAAATTTCACTGAAATAATCGATTACTTGTCAAAATAATCGATTATAGATTCTGCAGAAACTGATTTTGCTTACGAATTAATCGATTACATAATCATATAATCGATTATTCATGGAGTTACTGCAAAATCTGATAGATTTTTTTGAAAATTGTAACTGTCCAACTGCTACCAAATTCAAAATTTGAAAAATCTAAGCTTTTATGATAGTGGGTTAATTTGAAATTACAGTTTTTCTTTCAAATTTCAAAACTTTGGAGCCCAAAAAATCTATAAATACAACTTTTGGTGAAAGGGAAAATCACACCATTCCCTTCTTCTTCTTTAAGCCTTCTTGTGCTTTTTTATTCTTTTCCTGAGTCTAGTTACTCTGTCATTTAGTGTCTACCTCTGTTCACACCATGTCCACATCTAAGAGAGTTAAAACCTCTAAGAGAAAAGTTGTTGAAACCTCTAACCCTGCAGTTACTAGGTTAGATCATTGGTTTCCTGCTGAGCATGATAAAATGACCTACCTTCAGTTTAATGCCACCAAAATCATTTGCCCTCCCAAACACCTTGACATTGACTAGTTTATTGGATAAGGTTTTCAATTCCCTACTGTGAGAGAAGCCCAGGGATTGAAAAAGTTTTTTGAAATGAAGGGTACTTTTTACCCTGAAATAGTGAAGGTGTTCTACACCTGTGCTAAGGCTTCCATGGATGGGAAAATCTTGTCTCAAGTCAATGGAGTGGCCATGGAAATCACTCCTGAAGTCTGGCAAGCAGTGGTTGGGATTTTCTTTGAAGGTGAGGAAATTTGAGAAATAGGCTGGGGAGTACAATAGGGTAGATACCTATAGAGGGATACTTCTTGATCGTCACATGAGGCTGAAGCTTAGGCTGAGTACTGGCCCTATGACTCATGAAGATAGACTTCTTCATTACATAATCACCTATATCTTGACCCCTAGATCCACTAACCATGCCCAAGCCATAGATGATGACATACTAACTTGTGTATAGCATAAAGAACTCCATTCAGATAAACTGGATCCTCATTATTGAGGAAACTATGCTTAAATCCAAAAGATTGGTGAATTATCCTTTTCCTTATACTGTTTTAGTGTCCAGATTCATTGTCTATTTCGAAATAGATGTCTCTAATGAGGTTGTTGGTTATGAGGTGCGTTGTAATCGATTACAGTCTGTTACAAAAAGTTGCTATAAATAGGATAAAGGCTTGTCTTGAAACTTAACTTGAATACTTCGAATTTTTTGAATATACACAAGCCTTCACAAAGTTAGAAAGTGATTTTCTGGGTTAACTAAGTTCTTGTCCCACTTTTTAATCTTCATGGGTATTGAATGATTTCTTGGGCAAGAGTTCTCAAAGAAGTTTTGGAGAGCATGCTCTGAAATTCTTTTTCCATAATTCATCTCTGATTGGTAAACCACATCCATTCATATTCATTGGATCATCAGGTTGTTTCTCTCCATTATCTCTGGTTGTAAACTTGTTTTTGTAATTTTGGTTATTGGAAGCTATTGTAAAGAGTTCTTTGAAGCTTGTGCTAGAGTAGAGTTCTCTAGTGAAGAAGAGAGTAGTGTTCTCTAGTTCTTGATCACTAGAAGTCTAATAGGGTTTAAGATTTCTATTCTTTATCTAGGATTGATAAAGAGAGATTGTTGTAAAGCTTGTAAGAACTAAAATCTATAATAGTGGAACTCTAATCTAGTGTTGATTAGAAGAAACTGGATGTAGCTTCTCTTGAGAAGTGAACCAGTAGATATTCTTGTGTTGATTTTCTATTCCTTAATCTCTACTAGTTATCTTGTTCATTTGTTCTTGGTTTATTATCATTGCTCAACAAGTCCTATTTTAAGCAATTGATTTCTTGAGCTGAGTGATTTGATTGATTAGAAGCATTCTTGGTTTAAAAGTGATTAAGATCCTTTAACTCTGATTTTATAAATAAATTTTTAAAAGGTCAAGTGATAACCAATTCACCCTCCCTCTTGGTTATTATGGGTATTCCTATTGTTTTCAAAAGGAAGAACAAATCATTAGAAAAATGGTAAGGACCATGCTTAATGATAATTATACTTCTAAGAACTCCTAGGCTGAAGCAGTGGATACTGCCATTTATTTACAAAACAAAATTTACATGAGACCCATTCTGAAAAATACTGCATATGAATTATGCAAGGAACGCAAACCTAAAATATCATATTTTCATCACTTTGGATGTCAATGTTTCATTTTAAACACTAAGGATAACTTAGGAAAGTTTGATTCTAAGAGTGATAATGGAATATTGCTTGGCTACTCTAAAACACCAAAAGCATATAGAGCATATAACTCTAGAACCTTAGTATTTGAAGAAGTTATCCATGTGAGGTTTAATGACACCAAGCATGATAAGAAAATATCAGAGCCAGATGAGTCCTTTATAGATGTAAGGTTTGGCGATGAAATCAAAAACTTTGTCATCTAGTTACAACAAGAAACTGCAATGTCTAATCCACCATTAGACAGTCCTCAAGAAGAGATAAGGGAATTAACTGGATGCAATATGAGAAAGAATGAACCAGAAAGCCAAATCATTGGTGATCCAACAAAAAACGTCTAAACCAAAGCATCTCTCCCTTTGAGGTCCTACAACGTTGATCTTACAAATTGAACCCAAACACATAAATGTGACAATGCAAGATGAAAACTAGGTTAAAGCCATGCAAGAAGACCTCGACCAATTCTAGAAAAATGATGTATGGAAACTGATGGAGCTACCCAAGGAAAACAAGGTTGTTGGAGCTAAGTGGATGTTCAGAAATAGACTAGAAAAGGATGGTAAGGTTATGAGAAACAAAACAAGGTTATTCGCTAATGGTTACTCACAACAGGAAGGTTTTGATTATATTGAAACTTGTGCTCCCGTTGCTCGTCTTGAAGCAATATGCACTTTACTTTCATTTGCTACTTATAGCAAAATGAAGCTATATCAAATGGACGTAAAAAGCAAATTTCTGAATGGACTCATCCAAGAGGAAGTTTATTTTGAACAACCCCCTGGGTTAGAGAGTCATACTTTTCCTCATCATGTTTTCAAACTTAACAAAACTTTATATGGTCTCAAACAAGTTCCTTGAGCTTGGTATGAAAATATTAGTTCTTTTCTTCTAGAAAATGGATTTGAAAGAGAACAAATGAACACAACTCTGTTTCACAAAAACTATGACCTAGTTTATTTTAATTCAATTATAAGTTGATGATATTAGTTTTGGTGCTATTAATGAATGTCTTTATGAGGATTTTTCTAAACTGATGGAAATTGAGTTTGAAATGAGCATGATGTGAGAACTAAAATTCTTCCTTGGTATAACAAATCAAGCAAATAAGCAAAGCATACATATTCATCAGACCAAGTATGTGAAGGAGTTGTTGAAGAAATTCAACGTGAATGATGCAAAGGAAATGAAAACCCCAATGCATCCAACCACATATCTTGGATTGGATGAGGAATCCAAGAAAGTGGACAAAACCCAATACAGAGCAAAGATTAGGTCTCTCCTGTATATCACTGCGTCCAGACCTGACATAATGTTTAGTGTATGCTTATGTGCAAGATTATAAAAAGAACCAAGGTAAGTCCACTTAATTGTTGTTAAGAGAATCTTTAGATATCTTATTGACACTCCAAACCTTGGTCTTTGCTTTAAAAGAGGGAAAGATTCTAGATTATCAAGTTATTGTGATGCTGATTATGCTGGAGATAAACTTGAAAGAAAGACCACCAATGGAAGCTGTCACATCATTGATACCAACTTAGTAACTTGGATATGTAAGAAACAAGGATCAACTGCACTATCCACTACTGAGCAAAATACACATCAACTACAAGTTGTTGTGCTCAACTTCTTTGTATAAAGAACCAGCTAGAAGACAACAACATCTACGAGAGTAATATTACTATCTTTTGTGATGATAAAGTTTCTATTAGTCTCTTTAAAAATCCCACATTGCATTCAAGGGAAAAACATAAAAATTAAACATCACTTTATAAGAGACCATGTTCAGAAAGGGATATTGGACTTATAATTTGTACTCACTTTGCTGACATATTTACAAAACTCGTTATTGAGGAAAGGTTGTTTCTGCTTAGGAATCAACCTGGAATGGACTTTATAAAGGAATGACTTAATGTTTATATGTTGTTCAATCTGACTTTAGCGTCTAGAGGACTCATTGTCCAATGACTCTAAGTTATTAACATATGCATCCAATGTATGGATATACTCATATCATAGGCACTATGTTATTTAAGTTAAAACACATCATTTTTGTAAAAGAACATTGTAGTGTTGTTGCTAAGTCATTTCTTCATTGGCGAGCCTCATGATTGCATTTCAAAAAATCCCACAAAAACCTCACACCTTCAAAATATCAAAACCACCAACCTTCTTTTTCATTAAACCTTTCAGTTACAAAAATCCCTAGCACATATTCTTTCTAACACACATGTTCTTGCTCTCTTTGAACCCTAAACATAAACCCTAGCTAAAAAAACTTAAACCTTTTCACCATGTCAAGTAGAAGTGAAGCCTTTGTACGAAGAGCCCTTTCCCAAGATCAACACAACTTATGTTCACGTTGAGAACAAAGCCACCATCCATATTGAGCATTTCTTCGAAATCAAATACTTGGAGGGTATTTGTTTCAACCTCAATGAGACCATGCTTTGCTATAGTATAAGAGGTTTCTACAAAGACTACCAGACCATCCACCCAGAAATGATCAAAACATTTTATTGCAATATTGATTTTGAAACTGCCTATGCCATAGTTTCCACTATGCTAGGAAATAAAATGACTTTATCCATGGAGACCATCGCTTAAGTCATTGGCTGCATAAGGGAAGGGAGCCGATACAACAATAATTAGGAGAAGAAATATGAAGAACATGTTCCAAGGGCCTTATACATAGAAAACTTCTTCAAGGAAAAAGGCAAGAAGAAGGTGGTGTGAAATAAGCTTTGTGATCAAGCAAAGATTTGGTAAAATGTTTGCAATAAGAGCATAATGCATAAAATAGGGTCCAAGGACTCTACATCAGATCTACACAAGTTTGTGCTCTTTCATTTGATGGAGTGCAAACCATTTGACTTTCCATACACCATCCACCTCAACATTTTGCGCATCACAAAGTCTATGGGTAGCCTTGAAGACATATATTATGTTGCTCTAGTCAACAAACACTTGTGGGAGCAAGGAGTTTATAAAATCTTCAGTGGACTGGACGAGGTAAGTAGGAACGACATTATGGTTAAGAGGTCCATGATTGCCAAAAACAAAACTTTGGGCCATTAAACATCAAGTCTGTGAGGTTGGCTATGAAAATATCACAAAGAGAGATTCCTCAAGTTGATGAGGAAAAGATAGCCAAGAAGAGAAAGAAGTGATTCAAAATCATGCAAGCTACTGGTGATGATGCTTTATCTCAATTTGGCATTACCAATAAGATAAACAAAATCATGACAATATAAGCCAACAAGAAAAAGACAAGAAGACTAGCACAAAAATCAAAGAAGGAGGCATAATTGCATAAAAAGGAGAAGATGAGAAAAAAGTAACATGAGTCGACACCTGCGTCCATCCCCTCCAACAAGCATCCATGGGCTACTCCCACAAAGACAATTCCAAAAAAGCCAGCTATGGAGAAGAACACCAACACAAGACTCATAGATCTTAGTGAAACAAAATATGAGGAGTTTCCATAACTTCAATGAAAAAGGAAGATCATAGCTATCTAACAAGTTCTTCCTACTTCAAAGAAAACAAAAGTTGTTAAGGAAGCTCCCTCTAGCATGGAACCAATTATGTGTTCTTTGTGCCAAGAAAGGAAAAAGACAAGGGTAACAAGAGAAAACCCTGTTATTCTTGAGAAGGATTGGAATCCACCTTCCCTCTCTCAAGGATCCAGTAGCAGTGAAGTTTCTTTTGATGCTACTATCTCACAACAAGAACGTCGTCCACTTTCACCCAAGGCAGTATCCACCTCCATCACTAATTAACTGGACAATTTTAAGCACAACGAGTAAATGAAGGCCCCTATGACTAATCAAGAAAGAGTTTCGATAGTTTTCTTTACAGAGAACAAGTAGAATGAGTCTTCAAGGATTCCTATTCTAGAGATCAATCTACATGAACCCATCCACCATCATGATTTCACCATTGTTGCTTCATCCGAATGGATGAGGTAAGACTATGAACATACTCCTCCTAAAGCCTACAAGGATTTTTCTTCTAATGCTATAGTGGCTACAGATACTCTTTCATGGACACAACCAGTGTATACCAACCTGGTCAAAATGCAACCTCATTGGTTGATCCATGGTACACGATAATATGTGCATCCAACTTCACAAGAAGGACCCAAAGCTAAAAGAGAAAATCTGAATAAGAGAGCAATAAAGAAGAGTATTTAAGATCATATCCCTCTATCAACAGAATTTCAACCTCTACAACTCAGATGGGAGAAGAAGATCAACATCTAGATGCGCCCAACAAAGTTTATAGTAGTGAATCCAGCTGATCTTATTCTATCACTTGTTGAGTTTTCTATGATTGGTGGGATACTTGCCCAAATGTTAACATTCAATCAGGCGATTGCATATCCACCAAGTCTACACATCATTAGATCCATTTACATCAAGATAGTTCTTAATAGTTTCTACCCAAGGTTGCCTATCAAAGATGAAGGCATCGACTTCAAGTTGTACTACAATGAAGAGATGCCTAGCAGACAATAGAAGGTTGAAGTGGTCAATTATCCGAAAAACTAGAGTTCATTGAAGCCGAACATTTTTTATGCCATAACTTTCTAGAATCAAATTATTTGGAAAGGCAATTTAAAAGCATCCTCTTTTGGATATGATGGAAATGACAACACAAACCACAGAGACACCATTCAAGTGTTGCATCTAGTCAAGATGTACCATTTCGATGATGCATGTGTGTTTTTGTGAAAGATTCAATAGACAATCGATTAATAGCAAGTTTGAAGGCACTCCCCCATCATCTTTAATGATACTATGTAAGATCTCACACAGATGGATGAACAGGATTTCAAAGATCATGTGATGAAAATCCATGAAGTACAAAAGCCTGGAAGAGAAGAGTTAGAGAAAACCTATCAAGTTGCAACTGAGGCTAAGAAAGCTGTAGAAGAAGCTATTAAGGTAAAAGCTAAAAAGGGAGCAAAGGCGAACCAGGAAGCTTTGGATGATGTTGCCAAAGTTTCTAAAGTCTTTATTGATCTCACTATCTCTGGTGATCTACAAGAGAATGAAGACCAAGAAGAGTTCAATGCAACAAACGTTGATGAGGTCGTCCAAACACGTCAACTTAAACTTGCTTCCAAGAAGGCTAACACCTTAAATGAAGCCTTTCCACTGGAGAAGGAAGTTCATGATGTTGTAGTTGTCTTTTATAGCAACTTCGATGTTGAACCAATCAACTATGTTGCCCTTTGTACTTTAATAGAAGATCATAGCCAAGTGATGCTTGATCTAGCTATGACAAGGAAGAAAGAAGAAACTCAGATGTTGGTAACTTAAACATGGGCTCAACAAAGAGAGGAAACGAGGAAGGAATTGCAAGCTTATGTTGAACAAAAAAGATTGGAGAGTAAGCAATATAAGCAATATGTTTAGTCTGCTATTGCTACTTAATTCACCAGTGTACCACAAATACTACTGTAGAACCTACAACAAGCTTAATAGAAAATATTAGGTGTTTTTGTCTAACAACCTTTTATTGTTCAACAACAACCAACTCCAAGCATTCTACCTACACCTGCTGAACCACTACCACCATCTTTACCACCACCAACTCAAGATTGACAATGATGTCCAATCATCATTTCTTTCTTTGAATCTAAGTCTTTTTGTTAATGACCAAAGGGGGTGAAGGTTAAGGAATTTAGATTTACGTAAACAACTGGCCTTAAATAATACAAGTGTGGTTTAGTGATCTCTTGTGTGTTTTTAATTATTCGTTGTCATATATATGTTTTGCATGTTTATCCTTAATATTCATCATTTGCTACATGCATAAAGGCTATTGAGCTCAATGTATTGAGTGATTTGAATTAATGTATTCATTCAAACATTCTTTGTTTGTGAAAACCAAGAGTGGCTTAGTGTTAAATAATACTTGGGTGTCTTAGATTTAGGGGGAGTCTAAGGGTGTACCAGTAATGGCCTAGAGAGTACTATTGTAGTCAAGAGTGGCAGGACAAAATACTAGTTTTTAATCAAGCTTTGATTAGTAGATCCCTTCACTAGTTTGTGAAGGAGAATTTGACGTAACTCTATTTGAGTGAACAAATATAAACTTAGTGTTTCTACTTATCTCTTAAGCTATTTGATTAATATTCTCTTAACCTTATCTTGACACACTTTGACACATAAGTGTTCTTTTGAAAAACCATTGTGAAACTACTATTTTATCAATCACTAGATGACAGTGTTTTTGTTTTAATCAAAATTGGTTTTAATCATTGGGGGACATTGTTAGTAACTTGGTTTTTGCATATCTGTTTATGAAAAACAACTTCTTATGAAAAAGATTTCATTTTTATCTAACACACTATTCAACCCCCCTTCTAGTGTGGTATCGTATATTTCAAAGAGGAGTTCTAACACTTCCACAGACACAGAAACACACACACATTATTTATATATACTCCAATATGATATTTCATAATTAGGTCTAGACAATCTTATATGTCGTAACTGGACAATCCAAAATACCCTAGTATTGATGATAACAAAATTATAAATTATTGATTATTTAATGGTTTATGTGAAGTGTAACAGGACGTACTTGATATAAGCTAGTATTATAAAAGTCTCTACCCTTATGCTTTTACAAGTTATCATCCAATGGCTAATGAAACTTATTTTATTAAATTGTGTTATTCAACGTGCAATGCAATGTTATTAAACAAGCATTCAATGGTTTGTGAAAATCAATACTCATGTACTTGTATCTTTACACGCCTAAAAGAGCATAACTAACTTACATAATGATTTATATTATGTTAGTTAATGTCCAAATAGTTTGCCTACATGTAAAAGCATCTCGAGGATGATTCGCTCATAGAACATTCTTAAATTTGAATTTTTCCTCTTGATGTATGTTGTGATATTATTCTAACATTTGAATTTCAAGTGTATGAAGACAGAGACAAAGAGAATATCATCAGCAACAAACTCATTCGTACAAGTAGTAAAGTAGATAGCAACAAAAGCACTGTACCTTTGCCCCCTCTCTCTCCTCAACCAACTGCCACGTAGAATAAAAGACAAGTTGATAATGGAATTATTTGAGGAAGGTGTAGATCCCACAAGCAACATAAATATGAGAATTCACTGAGATAATACAAGTGTTGAGATCAAAAGGTGTTGGATGCCAAAATCTTTAGAACTTAGAAAGTTTCATTCTTTGCTTAGAAAAGTTATTTGTTATATTCAAACTTCATTGTATATCATCTCTTTGTAAGATTTGAATATTGTATTCATGTAGATTGTCGTTTGGAAAACCAAGAGTGGCTTAGTGATCAAAGAATACTTGGATTTTCTTCATCTCAAGGGGAAATTAAGGGTAATCTAGGAGTGGTATAAAGAATACTTGTTGTAGTCAGGAGTGATAAAAACTCATTTGTAATCAGTTTGAGTAGTGGTATCCTTTACAATTAAATAATAGAGAACTAAACGTAGCTTAAGTTGAGTGAACCAGTATAAACATTGTGCTTTTACTCTAACTTCTGCTATAACTTATCTATTTTCAGTTGTTTCTATCTTATCTTTGGATGCCCGAGTGTTATTTAAACTTTCTTTGTGAAAATCTGTTTTTAACTATTGGGGGCTTTGGTTAAGAACATTTTCTTCAAACTTGTGATAAGTATATTTTGAAAATTATTTTGCCTTTAGAAAAAAAATTAAGTGTTCCTAACACACTATTCAAACGCTTTCTAGTGTGATATTTGTTATTTCAATTTTTACTATTACAATTAATTTTCCTTGGTTAAAAAACTAAAATATTTTTACATTTTGTGTAAGTATTTAGAATGTTGATTAATAATCATCAAAATCACAAATCAATTGATATGATACAGTATTGTTTTAATTTAATTAGTGATTTCAAATTTGAGTTTTGAATATAAAATTATGATAATTTTTTGGAGAGAAAACTTTATATCTCATTTAATACTATTTGAAGTCGAGTGTTGAATATATGATAATAATAATAATAATAAATTTTTAGGAGGACAACTTTGTAAAAATGATTGTGGGATGGAAGCCAAACACATCAAAATGTAAAAAAACAAAATTAAAGAATTTGCAGGATATCATTTGTGGAGGTGCCATTAACGATGATTACATTAAATTGCAATTGAGGGTTGAGTGATATGCATCATATGGTTATAAAGGAAAAAAAGAAGGATTGTTTAAGTTTTAAATAATAATTTTTATGATATTATTTTTAATCTATTATTTTATTATTGGGAAAGTAATAATATTTTTCTTTTATAAATCTTATATAATTGTTCAATCTTTTTAAAATATATGCATACACATATATCAATTTAAAAATTTTTTTTAATACAAACAAACAAACACACATACAACAAGGATCACAAATTAAATGATATGCATTATAGAGATCTGTGTTTGGCCCAAAGCACGCGAACTTGAGAGATCTCAAAACAACACCAAGAAGAACTAACGGGAGAATTTATAGATAGGTAAGGGGAGTTTATTATTTGGTTACAATTTTTGATACCATAGTTGGGGGTCAGGGAACCCAATTATGGAGATGTATGTCTGTCCCTGTTGTGTGCTGGTTTTCAAAAAAATATTATGTTTTAAACTAATGAGATGCGATATATTTATTATTGATGTATGTTTGTTCCTGTTGTATGCTTGTTTTCAAGAAAAACTTTGTTTTTAACTAATGGGATGCGATGAATTTGTTACTGATGGATAAAACTGTGAATGATGTTGTTGTTGTAATGATTGGATTTTTAGGAAAAGTCCTAATTACAGAGGAGACTATGTCTAAACTTTTATAATATGTTCTCCTATTTAATTATTTATTAAATTTTTAAATGGGCATAAGAGTTTGTTTTCTATATTGTAGTCCTCTTCTTTAATTTAGAATTTTCCTAAAATATCAGTCTCGTGGTAATATGGATTGTGAATGAATGAGGTTTGTGATGTGATGATGATATTAAAATGAGATTATGTTGATGATTATATTAATATGAGATGATATTGATGTTTATGATGATGATATTGAAATGAAATGATGTTGATGTTGTTGATGATATTGAAATGAAATGATATTGATGTTGTTGATGATATTGAGATTGAGGTGATATTGATGTTGATGATGACATAGATGAGATATGAGGTTGATGTCGATGATGTCATCATAATGGATGTACATTGTACATGTGAGCTGCAGGGACTTGTTGGATATCCTTGCGAGGAAGGATTGGTCCCTATCCACGGTCAGTGCATTGATGAGCACATATTTGTATGATGTGTATGCACATGGGGGTGCATGATTTATTGGATATCCTTGCGAGGAAGGGTTGGTCCCTATCCATGGTCAGTGCATTGATGGTGCCCATGTTTCATACTTCATAATTGCATGGATGGAAATAGAATGAAGGCAGTGTGTACATGTGGTTTTTTATGGGCTAAAAATGTGGGTACTAAGGGGCATGTCACTCGGTTTGGAATTCCCTTGAGACTCTGGCTGATCACCATGGAGGGAATGACCAGTGCACGACAGGGTGACCATGATAAACTAATGAATCATTTTTCTAAGAGAGGCTATTTTCATCAGAATGGTACCACATTGCATGGTGAGAGTGGAGTCAGGTGTATGCATCATTTTGAGCATAATTGACTTGAATGGTGGAAAAAGTGGATGACTAGTTTGTTGAGTGTGTATTGAACTAATTGATAACTGAGAATGATTGTGGTTGTTATTATTGCTTTCTTTCTAATTATTGTTATCTGGAACTTGTTGATTTTGTATAATAAAATCACCCTTGTAATTTTTGTACCGTGTGGTTGGTACCTGTGATGATCGTGAACTTACGTTCGTGGGAGCAGATGAGCAGTAGTAGGTGACCTTGGAGGGAGATCCTTTTTGTTGGAGCTACCAAGCCAACGTGATAACGTTAGAATTCATTTTGGGAGAGAGTTGTGTTTTGTTATTAACTCTTTCTTAGTTGATTCCTTGATTCTCTTTAATCGGGCATATAAACCCCAAGCTTATATATTTATTAAAATCTAAATTATGTTATGATATGTGAATGATATGTAATGATTTAAAATATACATACATATGTATTTATTTATGTATTTGTGTGTTGTTTGATAAGTGTATTATCATGAAAAATTTACTCTTATTTTCATAATCAAATTAATATAGTTTTTATTAAAAATTGAAATTTTACGTTTAGAGGGGTGATATCGTAGCGACGAGGCGGGTCTTTACAATGTTACCTCCATTAGTTGGTATGAAAAGAGGATACACATTATGGTTACTAGAAGAGATGTTGATAAGTTCCATAGGTTGATTAGGGTAACCGTGAGCAAACTGAAGGAAAGGATCATTCAGATTAAACATGTCGTTAAGAACTAATACAAGAAAATGGGTTCCAAAATATACATAAAAGTGGATAACAGGATGCATGGTGAAAATATAACAATTTCCATCTTCATCTTTGTACCACCACCAGTCCAAGGCATCAAGAAAAATGATCATTGTTGCCATCTATATATAAAAATGAAACAAATCTAGTGAGAAATAAAATTTCCCAGTAAGCAAAACTAAACCATCAAATAAGTTAGTACGTTAGTAATTCATCAATAAATTCCAATAAAATCAATATAATAAATAACCATTCCAACAACATGTATGCATGATGAAATTCCAAAGTGCACATGGTCTCTATAGATCGTACTGTATGTAGTATCACTGCAGCCGTCTTACGTAAACAATGCATGATCAATTCCATGTTTTTGTACCTGGTCTCTACATCTCGTACTGGATGTAGTATCAGACTCTGTTTCACAAATCTCGTACTGGACTCGGAAAGATGAATTAATATATATCATCACATAAAATCCATCATTTTCATCAGTAATACAATCCATGAGCAAATTCATACAACCTCATGAAAAAATTTCATCACAAACATCATAATACACAAAATGTATGGCTTGGCTACCACACCTTATTCAATCAAAATCATGCCAACTTGTGCATGGCAAAATAATATCCTCAAATTAAAGACAACATGTTAGTACTCAGATAGTAAACCATAATATGCATTCCAAATAATTTCTAATTCCTTTACATCTTCACAAGAAAAAATAGAACTTAGCCTAGACCTTTTTCTCTTTTCAACTCACCACCTTAATACTTAATCCTCAAAGTTAAACCACTTAAGTATTTTAACCTTTTATCCACATACCATTCAGTCTCTACTTTTTAAAATTAATTTAAAGCAGTCCCAATATATATTTCAGCAACCAGTCCAAATACCATCAAAATCAAGTTCAAAGGTCATCAAAAAAATCAAGTCCAAACATTATTAATATATTTAGCATTTCAATCATCAACCTATCCTATTCTTAAATAAGCATAACCACATCATAAAATACCCTTCAATGATATGAAAATTCAGCCTACTAGGGTCAACCATAAATCTGCACCATTGCATATAAAGATTAGTCCAAATAAACCCTTAATTAAAGATTGAAGCCTAGCCTACCTTATGTAAACTTGTGTCCAAGTCTTCCAAGTAGTGGATGTATACTTTAATTCTTTGAAAGAGATAGATCTTAGGATAGTTTAGATTAGAGAAAAGAATGGAATATAAGTCAAGGACAAGAGGATTATAGGTCACGGTTGTTAGGAAACAAAGAGAAAGTGTGAAAATGATAGCAAAAAGTACAAGGGAAAAATCAATTGGCCATAGGTGTTGGGTGCTAGCTTCTATGTGCAAAATTTTTTGAGGTGTCATAATCTATTTATAATAAGTGAATTAGTTAGTATTTAACTTAGTTAGGAGTTAGTTTAGTCCTAATTCAACTAAATAATTATTACCTAAGGTAAATATCTAAAAGCTTTGTCCTTATTCATTAAATGTCATGTTATCTTCAATTAAATCAAGATTCCTTTGAGCTTGATTGGCCTATCCACATGGAATGGAGTCTTCAAGAAGCAAATTTTGATTTTTCCTAAGCTTGGCTAAACATTTAACTCTTGTGCAAAACTCCTAAGGCCTACACGTTGACAACACAAGCATTTTCATTTCCATATAGCTTAAAAAATATCACGTAAAGCTTGCTTTGTCTTAGGCTTTTGTTTTTTTTTTTTTTAATTTATTCCAAGTGTACTTCATGTAGTTTTGTATACTGATAACGACTGTCGAATCGCTACAAAATAATTAAACTGCGCTAATTATATAGCACAGGATTAACCTAGGTCGACTCAGAGACACGATCAATTTGGTTCCAACTTCAATTCACTAATAAACAATAGGGGGATTTTAATCTAATAGTTTGTAGGCAATGAATAAAAATTGCAGAAACACAAACAAGAATTGAAGAAAAATGCAGAAACTAACATAATTGATAAAAAGTGTTGTAAAACAGATTCAAGAATATCAATTAAATTCACCAAAACAAGCAATACAAATTATTATAGTTCTCATATAATGATCATATTATGAAGGTTCATTCAATATCATTAGAAGCAATTCAATCGAATAACTCCTAAATCAATTGAAATCACAAATCAGATTGAAATATGATCCAAACAATCTATGATTAAAATTAAAAATTAGGAAATAAATCTATAACCTAATTCTTTTTCAATCCTAAACATATTCATAATCATGAAAATCGAAAAAAGGATTGAAGAAGAAGATAAACATTCACATAGAAATTAGAATATCAAAAACCAGAACTCAAATTCTCCTTACTTGGATTGTATCCTTAGATTGATTGATTATTTAGCCTTCTATGATCATTATCAATGTAAGAGCCATGGAATTTGTATGAGAAAAATAAAAGAACAGAGATGAAAGGAAGAAGAAAAATAAAGAACAATGAAGAACAATTGAGAGAAAACTTTTTAATTCTGAAAACTTCTAAAAGAAACTACAAATTATGTTTGTGCTAAAAAAAATAAAGTGTATCTCTTCACTAACTATTTGCACTAAAATATAGTGAATGAGTCAGTAGGAAAGGATTGGCCATGATTAGACCCATCTAATCTAACTAATTACTAATTACACCAATTCGCAGCACAAAACTCGAGTGCAGAGGTTTTGACTTTCAAGCCTAAAATGACCCTCAAAATGACAGAATTGGCCTCGGCTTATCTTTGACAAAATTGTATATCTTTTCCTTATCTTTCCAGAGACTACTCATATGCGTCATTTGGAGTTCTGTAGAGTTCTCTAGGTCCTACATAAGAAACATAGGTTAAGTAAGCAAAAAATCCGAAAATAAGCAAAAATTATCAATTAAGCTCACTTGTTTGCCAAAGACAAAAACTGAGTTAGAGTGAGGAAATAAAAGTTCAAGAGAAGTCAAATAAGCTAAGAAGAATAGAAAAATATTAAACTAAAAACACTCAATCAATTACTAAGGTACTTACTTAGGTGATCTTAAGCTCCTAGTCCACATCCTACACGTGCTAGTATATGTTTCTTCCTTAATTTCACTAATCACAACTAGATACATACTAAACACTTCTAAATTTGCCACTTGAATTCATTAGTTTCTATCCTATCATTCTTGTATCAAACTATCATGACATATCCACAATTAATTCAAACATAAATAAAAGCTCAATATAGAAATTTGAGGGTGTTACACTAAACGTTAAATCACCACCTTTTTTCCCCATTCCTTATCTTTTCTCTCATTTTGATGCACGTCACTGAACTCACTCTCAAATGTTTCAACTACGAAGTCATGAGCATTGGGGATGAAGCTCTTCTCCTCATCCTGAAGCACTACCTAGTCCATGCATCTTGAAATATGTGTGTGATTGATTTTGGGGCTTTAAAATTTTCAATTGAGGTTTTGAATTTCTAGAAATTGAAGATGAAGGGTTAGGTAATGATGAAACATCTAGATATCATCTTTTTATTTTTCCTTTATATTATTTAATTATGATTTTTTTTACTTTTTCAAATTTATTAATAACTTTATTTTTTAAACTTTGAATACAAAAGTAAATTCCGACAATAAAAAACTATATATAATTTTAAAAAACTAAAAAATCATGAAGGGTTGGTCAAAGGTACTTCAAGTTTTAAATGATAACTAAGTGTTGGATGTAAAAACCACCACAAATTGCGAAAATAGTCTGCCATGTTACGTGTTGAGTTAACATTGTCTTGATGAAGGGGCTGAAAGAATTATTCATAGAATTTAAGGGACTAAAAAATGTAAATTTTAATTTTGGAGACCAAAAAGATAGACATCCAAATTTGAGAGACTAAATACATATTTAAATACATTATCTATTTACAAAAATGTATCCTTCATTCCTTTGCTAGTATATGGCCTTTCTGCAATGCATGAGTGACAATCATTGAGTAGGGGTGGGTTTGAGGACCCGAATCCACATATCGTCCCATTAAGCCCGTGGACCTAACAGACTTTATTTGTGGATTTGCGAACTACCTGTTTAGCCCACCTAAGTCTAATGTGTAAGTATTATTAATTTGTTATGCAAAGATTTTGATCTTTAATTAAGGTTTTTATTGATAATTTTTTTATGTATAAAATGTGTTATATTTTAGTGTGATAGATTTTAGCTTAAAAATGAAATCAATTTTTTCACTTTCTAAAAAAAATTATAAAAAAAATATTTTTTTTTCAAATTACTGCTTGGTGTAATACTTTGATTTTCATAATGCATGATTTAGTGATTGTAATTAATTAGCAAGTGTATTAAATTTACATTAAGTGCTTGAAGTAAAATTAATTATTTACATGGTGATGTTGTGCCTATGTTTGTTGTGTTAGTGAGTTAGTGAGTTTGGGCCTGAGCTGATGGGCCTTGATGTATGTTAAGGGGTGAGTATGCTTCGAGAAAGCCTGAGTGTGGAAAGGAGAATTGTAAGGGTCATAAATCCTTCCTTAATCCTAAAATTTTAGATTTGCATTTGCAAGGGGCTCTTTTTATCTTCTCTTCTTCTCCAAAAGAGACTCAAATCCTAGAAGCTTGAGGTTTGGTGTTGGTAATCAAAGAAGACCTTTTTCCTCTCCCTTTGATGTTGTTCAATTGAGGCATGGAGGGGTAAGCACCTATTCTTCCTCCCTTTGACTCAATTTTTGTTTTCCTTTGTAGAACACCCATGGAAGTTCATGAAAGTACTCATTTGGGATTTTCATGTTGTTTCTATTTGTTGATGGGTTCTGGGTGTGTGGTGACTGAGTGGTAGTGGGAAAGCTTGCATCTTGGACCCAAAGTCTCCTCAATTCCTTCCTTTGTTCATCTTAAAGCAAGTTCATTAAGTTTGATAGGTAATGGAAGCTTTCCCCTTTTCTATGCTTAGGTTACTTTGGATTGGTTTAAATGTTGTTTGAGAATGAATCATATTGTTTAAAATCGGAAGTTTGAGCATTTGATGTTTTGAGGTTGAAATTAGGGTTCTTGATTATTTGATGAATATTGATGAAAAATCCTATTTATATGTATTGGAATTGATAGAAAAGGATCTGGGTTTGTTTATGAAAGGAAATTCTACAGAATTTTGAAATTCTATAGTATTCATGTCCACTGACCAGTTTTGCATCCAATGACAAGTTTTGAGTCCACTTACCTGTGATGACCCTGAGTCCTGGCACGGACGGCGTGGGGGTCCACGCGGGTAGCGCCAAAGGTCTTGCTGAGAACACCCTGTGTAGGGTGTGGCGTGGTTGGCGCCACAGTTGGCGCGGGTAGCGCCAGAGTTTCTGGAGGTTGGCGCGAGGGGCGCCAATGTGGCGCGAGTGGCGTGGGAAATGGCCTGGATCAGCCATTTTCCCTGGAATGCCACGCTATCAGCGCCAGGGTTGGCGCTGACGGCGCCAGCTAGGTCTGGAGGTTGGCGCGGATTGCGCGGGGTGTGGCGCGGATCGCGCCAATGGCTCTGCCAGTTCACGCTGATAGCGTGGGAGTGGCGCTGATGGCGCCACAGCTCCTGCAGCCGGCGCGAATCGCGCGGTGTCCCGCGCGGATCGCGCGGGAAGGTCGGCACAGCTTTTATATGAAGGGGGTCGCGTTTTTCAGAAGAAGAAAACCTTCTTCTTCTTCTTCTGACCTCCAGCAGCCATGGGAGAGCTTCCCAAGCTCCCATGGCCATGGTTTGTGACCCCAGACACCTCCTAGACCATCCAAACCTCCTAGAAACCATGTTTGAGCCAAAATCTTTCCTC
>PYAF01006148.1:65404-81822 GCA_007407185.1 Glycine tomentella
CCTAGCAGTTGTATGTATATATGTACAGACCTTGATGTATAGTGGATGTTTTTCCTCCTGATTATCTCTGTGTGTTTTGTATCTCTGCCTATTTTGTGTATGTTTTATCTGGATCAGCAGAACTCGTTTAGTGTATGTTTGTTTTATATTCTTTGCCTAATGTATCAAGAAAATCGATTCTATCGTTTCCGCACCGCGTAGTTTAACACCGATAGCGCGCTTATGATATTATTAATGATAACACGTCCGGCCGGGGTGTTACATTACCAATTTTGAGTCAAGTGTCCAATAACCAGTTTTGATGTAGATGTGATTAATGTTTGTTTTCCTTGTTGAATTAATTATTTTGAGATCTTAATGAATTTTATGATGGTGACATGCGATTGAGATTATCTTGTTTTATTATTAGAGTTGACTTTATGTTAAGTTCATGAGACTCACATTCATATGAGATTTTAGTGAGTTGTTACAAGGAATTCAAGGTGTTGGAATGTCTTGCTATATTGAACTATATATGGATTCATGAGTGTGATGAACATATGAATGGTGAATCTATGATATTATAACCTCTTGTGGTGTTGAGATTAGTGAATGAATTTTTGATGATGTATGATGTTGATTTTAATCATCATAACATGCATTTTTTTTGATTAATGACATTGCATTTGAGTAGACACATAAGTTAGGGTGCTAAATGTAACGACCTAAAATTATTCTAGATATTGTATTTTTATTAGGGTTAAATTTTTTAAGAATCATTAGATAAATTTTATTACTATTTTATTTTTACTAAACGGATCCTAGTATAAATTCTAAAACATATAAATTATAGAAGTTATAGAAGTTTGTAAACTGATATATATAATACGTAGCCACAATCCTTGTACAAGAGTCATTCTCAACGAAACATAAAGATACTACAACACTTTCATAATTCATTTCCTAGAGACAATTCTTTGTCTTTGTATCGCCATCAGTCCAAGGCGTCAATGAAATTGACCATTGTTGTCATCTATAAAAAAAAATGAAACAAATCTAGTGAGAAATAAAATTTCTCAGTAGGCAAAACTAAACCACCAAACACGTTAGTACGTTAGTAGATAATTAATATATTCAAATGAAATAATAAAATAATTATGCAAACTATATGGATGCATGAAATGAACTTTCCTAGGGTGCACATGGCCTCTACATATCGTACTATGTAGCTACACCTCGTACTGAATGTAGACGTTGCGATCGTGTTATGCAAACATGCATGATTTTTGTTATATATTTGCACCTGGTCACTACATATCGTACTGTATGTAGTATTAGATTCTGTTTCACAAAATCTCATACTGGACTTGGAAACATGAATCAACCTATCATCACATTAACATCCATCCATAATAAAATCCATAAGCAAAATACATACCACCTTGTGGAAAAATATTTTTTATCATAACATCATACGTACCACAAGTATGGTTAAACCACCATACCTTATTTAAATAAGATCATTACCACTTAGGCGTGACCATTGAATATCCTCAAGCTATAGAAAAATCATGTTAGTAATCTAACTAATAATCCACAATATATCTTTCAAATAATTTCTAACACCTTTAAGCTTTCACAAGAAAATTTTAACCTAGCATGCATTTTAATCTCCTTTCACCTATCGTCTTACTACTTCATCCTCAAAATTTAATCACTCAAGCATTTGATTCATTTAACTACATATCATTCGACCTCTACTTCTAGAAATTTATTCAAAAATAATTCTATAATAACAATATATACAAATAGCCCAAATATCATCAAAATCACCTTCAAGATCATCAAATGGGTTTCCATGCATCACTAATATTTCAGTCTATATATCATCACCTATCCTATAGTTAAAATCAACATTTCTCATCATAAAATAACCTTCAAATAACATGATTTTCAAGTCTAAAATGATAACCATAAATTTGCACAATTAAGCATAAAAATTAATTTAAACAAATGCTTAACTAGAGATTGAAGCCTAGCCTACCTCAAGTGAGTTTGAGTTTGAAATGAAAATGGATTAAGGGCTGTCTCCCTTGGCTGTCTTCCTTGGAATATTCTCTAAGAAATGATGTCTTGAAAAATAAAATGGCTGAGTGGTAAAAGATGTCACGGTTGGGAGCAAAAAGAGGTAAAAAGAAAAAGCTTTTCAAGAAATCAACAAGTGACCATGGGGTGTATGCTATACGTGCAATGTTTTCTACTCCCTAACTATTTATACTTCTTTAATTAGGTTTTAATTGATTTAGTTGAGTTATAACTGAATTAGGATTTAGTTTAGTTAGAAGTTAACTAGGTAATCATTATTTTGGAGGATATTTATGACTAACCTTATCTTGACCTTGCTTTGTCTTGGTCAATGATTCTTTAATTCATTGTTTTGGGGCAGCTGGTTTCTTGTACGTGGGATAGGGCTGGGTTGCTGAGCTATTTACTTGGCTCTCCTACTTCCACATACACACAAGGCCATATTATATCATTTTCCATTCAGCCTTAAAAAAATTTACAGCAACTACACCTTCATGTTTATTTCTTTTGGCTTAGTGTTTAAGTGCAAGATTCCCTTATTTATCGTTCCATGTACACATGGAAAGGGAACTTTTAGGAGTCCACTTTTGACTGGTCTAGTTTTTGGCTAAAGCTTCTAGCTTTTGTGTCAAAGTTTTAGGAGCTACAAATTGCCAAGTACTAGATTTTTCTACAAAAAATGTTTCACAGCACATGGTTCATTCATGGTTTATTCTGTACCAATCTACTAGGATATAAATTCTCATCTTTTAATATGTGAAACTAGACTTCCTAAGCTTTCTAATAAGGTATCACAAGCCTTATTTGGAGTTATAAAACTCTGACTATAACATTTTTAATCTAGACTTCAAAACAGTCAGCAAGCTGAGAAATTCCATATTGACATCCCTTAAGGTTTTAATTACTGCAAGTCGTACACAAACTAGATTTATCTGAAATTTTTATATGTTATAGTATACATCTAGATCTTTAATTCCATATATTATACACTAAATTTGGATAAGAATTGAGAGAGAAATAAATTTCTCAATTCGTGTGGCAGAAACTGTTTTTGAATGTGGACAGCTTTCAATGGTTTGTTTTAAAATAAATTTTTATCCTATTATTTTCGTATTCAAGTATTATCACACTTCCACAATTCAATCATCAATATGAATTAATTTTGAGGATGTTACACTAAAAAGACCCTCAACCTAGTGCCGGAGGTTGTCGTGGTGGCTAACGCCAAATGGACCTATAGAATGGATGGGTGGGTGAATCCCTAGATAGGTTAAGGTTTTTGCAAGCCTTACTGAGATAAGACACTACCCATGCTCATTCATTTTCGATAAAACCACAATTCCTTCACAGGGTTAATTCGAGTCTCCCAATGGTCAGATCATAGAGTATGACTATGTTAAGGAATGTGCTTAGGTTAACCGCTCGTGGAATGAAATCTTTTGGGAGTAAAGAGTCAGCTAGGCATGGCAACAGAGTGGGGCAAGCATGGGTTTAGTCTCCCCCCACCCCCCACCCCCGACTCCCCAAGTCCTCCTCGCTCCCGCCTCCGATCCCCGTCAGGATCTAAAAATTAGACCCATCCCCACCGCCGCTTATGGACCAGGTTTCTCCGCCCTACTCCACCCCTGATCCTATCTTGTTTTTTATTATAAAAATGGAGAAAAGAAGGAAAAAATCGTAAAAATTGAAATTTCAAGTAAAAATTGTCTGATCTCATTCATTTTGATCTCTAGCTTTATACATGGCTCGATAAAGAAAACCCATAGCTGGTTTGTTTTCACTATCAACCATACACAACACACATGCAAGTGGTTCAGTCAGTTTCACTACATCAACAAATTTACTCCAAAACCCAGAGTCTAAGACTTGTTCCACAAATTGTTTTTCCTTGGCTTCTTTTGCATAAGCTGAGCTTGTCCATTCTATAGAAGCTACCATGACTCCTAATTAATCTTTTTGAGGCAAAATACTCTACAAAACAATAAAATTAGTGGCAAAGCGAGTAGGAGCAGGATAGAGTATTTCACTTCCACCTGTATGCTTTCTCATAAAAAACAAAGCAAAACAATGATTATAAATATATTTAGTAATTTGTGAGGCATGTGACACAACCTCACAAACTTCCTCCAATTTTCCCATGTCTTGCAACATCAAATTGATGCAATGTGCTGCACAAGGAGACCAAAACAATTTAGGAAACTCTTTTTCCAATAACCTGCCAGCAGCAACATAATTGGCAGCATTGTCAGTTACTATGTGAACTACATTTTCAGGACCAATACGTAACACAACATCCTTGAAAAACTTAAACAATAAATCAACAGATTTAGAAGCATAAGAGACATCAACAGATTTCAGAAAACAATTCCTTTAGGACAATAAACCAAAAAATTGATAAGAGTTCTCCTTTTCCTATCAATCCATCCATCTTCCATAAGAGTACATCCAGTTTTTTTCAAATAGAACGATAATCATCCACAAGTTTATGCACATCATCAACCCAACTATTTAACAAATCACCACGAAGACAATGCATACTTGAAGCCTTGTATCCTGGACTCATGCTACATAGAGCATCAATCATAGGCTGAAAATATGTTGAATTAGCTACATTAAATGGAATAGATGCATCAATGAACCATTTAGCAATAGCAAGGTCACACCTTCGTATTACTTGCTTATTTTGCAGCACACTTGTCTTCACTTTATTAGTTGTCCTTAGTGTTTGTTCCATTTCTATTGGCATTTCACCACCTTCTTCTTGGGTAAATAAAACTCATGTTCTTCATCAATTCTTCTCTTCTTATTCTTGCTCTAATTGTCTTCAATATTTTGTTTCATTAGGTAATGAACATCAGGAAGAACCTTATTTCACAAAGAAACTTAACCCTTTTCACCAACCAAGTGAGCCTTTAATATATTAATTCCACCTCCCCTAACAATTTTATCACAGTAAATACACATCATAGAATTCTTGTCACTCTCTCGAATGAGCTTACAATGTGCCCAAGCTATGTCAGTCTTTACTCTAATATTAGGCCTTGAATTTTGAGTAGATGCTTCTTAGGATGCTGGTGTTTCAGTTTCACCACCAGATGTCATCTATGATATAAATCATACAATTAAAACAGACTAAACAATTAAGAACAACCCAATATTTCCAGTTTCTAAGAACAGATCAATACAAATCATACAATTAAAATAGACCAAAAAGTTGTGGTCTTGCTTTACTATTATCGATACATTGAATTGAGGGCTTAGATTAGGTTCCAAAGTAATCACAACTTCAATATGCAAGCCAAATAGTGGTTTTTGGCAAAATAGCAACCCTTATTCGCCAATTCTACCCCACACTCGAGAAGAAGAAATTAAAAGACAAATGGTTTTTGGCTCACAAATGTTAAACAAAGTGAAGATAAAAAAAGGTGAAAATAAAAGTTTGAGCTTCTAGATGTCCTTGGAAAAGAAACTAAAAGTTTGAGTCCATTCTTGCTACTTGGTATGATTATAAGGTAACGTAGCCCCTAAAGTATCAGGTAGATGTTTTTATATCATTGAATAAAGACTCATTGCATAAATGCTCAAACAAATCATGTTAAACTTTAGAAAAAAAGAGACTTATATTAAATGAATAAGTCAAACTTTGGACTTAATTTAGAAAGCAAATCAGACTTAGAAGCCCATTTTCATCCTTATTTGAGACAACAATAGAGTTTTACATATCAAATTTTTTCAGCCTCTCACATGGCATATATAATTAACCAGCTCAAATTCCTTTGAAAATTAATGTCATTTTCCACCGATGTTCAGTATATTTATAGTGTCATCACCTAAGGGTGCAAACTACGCGTAAGCACCTATCTATGTCAACACAAGTTAGTGGAAGAATCTGCAGAAACCAACCAGCTTTGATTTGTTGCGGACATGGTGTTACCAGGAGAGGGTTTAATCCTTCTAAAAAATGGTTTCAATTTACCACAAAAACATGAACTTTTAATTAACACAAGCTGACAATACTATAATTAAGAACATGAACTTTTAATTTCTTGCAAATCAAAGTAGCAGGTTTAATCCTTCTAAAAATTGGTTCCAATTTACCACAAAAAAAAGACACAAAATCCTCAACATTAAGTCATTAACAACATCAATAACACAAAAACATGCACAGCCAATGGCCCAACAATCTCATGACTATCTAACCTTGGAGTTGGAGGCTTGGACCCTAAACGGCACGACCCGCGACGAAGACTGGACGCTGGACAATGCGACCCACGACAAAGCCTGGACCCTGGACGATGCAACGAAGTGATGGAACTAGAAGCACGATGAAGTTGGGTGTTGCACGATGAAGAAGACGTGTTGTGTCTGCGACTGCATAATGTCGTTTCGCTACTGAGAAGAAAACCTAAGTTGTCCTAAATGAAAAGCAAATGATGTTGTTTCGCATTAGTGGGGAAAAAGTGCCGACCCGGTCCAGGTTGGCGGGTTACCTAGTTGCCTATAACCTAGCTGGGTCTTACGATTTTGAACAGGCTATTGACATGCCCGATCCGAAGAGAAGCCCGACCCAGTCCGGTCCCCAGGTCACGGTCGGACCAGCCGGGTCGGTCCAGTTTTTAATACTTTGGTGTTATTTCATTATTA
Source organism: Glycine tomentella (assembly GCA_007407185.1). Taxonomy (NCBI): domain Eukaryota; kingdom Viridiplantae; phylum Streptophyta; class Magnoliopsida; order Fabales; family Fabaceae; genus Glycine; species Glycine tomentella. The sequence goes on from PYAF01006148.1 coordinate 72,113, forward strand.
ATGGACTGATGATGTATGATGATTGAACCTTTATGTAATGGTTGACGAACTAATGATTATTATGAGATGTTCTATTATGAGAATTCCAATATTTATGCTTTATGTATGATTTTTGCATGTTATGTTATATATGTGATGATAGTGGATCGTGCTTTAATTGTTAAGTTTTATCCCTTTTTAGTGTGCTCTTTTTGGTTAGTTTACCCTTGTGTTGTTGTACATGTGGTTTGTGCCTGTGATGATCCCGTATCTGATGTACATGGGGAGCAGATGAATAAAAGGTGGATATGCGTATCTGAACATGAAGATGTGTTATCTATTTTGTTTCCTCTTTAAAGTTATGTATAATGTTGACCGGCTTAGAGTTTATATGGTTTATCCATATAGTGTGGTTTATGTTTACATGCATCTACTGAAAGATTTGAGTTACTATGACATTGTAAATATATCATATGATGTTTCTTTTGGTGTTGTGTGTTTTAGCCTTTGGCCTTGGAGATGTGAAAATTTACAAATACTATCATAAATATATTAATTGAAGAGTTTTAAATGGATTAAAATAAAGTATTTCACTTGAGATAGTTCATAATTCCATGTAACAGCGGTGGGTCATTTCATTTTGGCCCACAGATCGGCCCATTTACCATGGACTTTTGTGGGTTAGATACAGACCTTGAAAAAAGTCCAATAGAAAAAAATCTTAAGGAATTCAAATTAATTTAAATAGACTTAAACAAAAAAAAAATTAATAATTCAATGAATGGTGGTTCTCAATAGTAAAAAAAAAAAAAACTCAATTTCCAAAATGATCCCGAGAAATGCCACCATATCCAGGTATCCCCGAGTTTTCGAAAGAGTTTTCATCAATGTTCAATTTAATAGCTAAAAAAAGTGGTGGTTTCCAACAAACAAATCAATCATTCTACTGCTGCAAAGGCTGATGTCAAACCACCATAATATTCTGGTGAAGTGTCTGAATCTAGTTGATGATGTGCCACAAGTTTTGATGTGAATAAAAATCTTTTAGTAGTGTTGATGTTGGCTATCAACAAGCTATGAAGGTCTACTGAGTAGAAATCAACCCTTGTATCTAGCTTTAGGTGTCACCACATTTGTCTAGAAGAAACACAATCCTGCATTAAATGAATAATAGACTCCTCTCCATTGTTGCACCTGTTACGAAAAGAATTTATAGACAAATGTATAAAATCTCAAAATATGTAAATAGAGAGGCTACCATCAAAGGTGAGCCAAAGAAAATGAATGATATTTTTTGGTAATTTCATATTCGAGTCCCAAGATAAGTTCACACTTTGAGCAGGAATAGGCGATGGACTCTCAGCATTGAGCCATTTAAAGGGAGATGAAGAGGTATAAACACCATTTCCTAAGTGACCCCAAATAACTATATCATCCAAGTTGTCATTGATAATCTAATTTTGAAACACCATTTTCTAAGGATGCTTGTAGAATTGACTTATCTTATAAATATCTAGATTCAAGCATTTGAAGCCACAAAATTTGTTTCTCATGCTCCATATCCCAAATATGCTTCCCAAAAAGAGAAATATTAGTATCCCTTGTTGGACGAACTCCCAATCTCCCACGAGATTTAGGAAGAGTTAGAGTTTCCCGTTTGATCCAATGACAATCGTTGTTTCCCCAAATAAGTTTTCTCACTGTTGAATCAATCCTTTAAGAAACCCCTTCAAGGACCCAAAGCATGGTATATATGGGATAGAGGTAAGAACTTATATAGCTAAGGTGGCTCTCCCCACCTTGTTCAACTATTTCATTTTCCAACTCGACAACCTTAAATTGATTTTTGCAAGGATGTAATTAAAATCACCATTTTCTCTCTTCTAATGATCATATGCAATCACTAATTTTTCCCTATTTTGCGACTATGATTAAAATGAGATATAGACACAAATTTATCTACCTTGACACTGGAATTATTTTTGGATGTCGTGAACTTGGATTTATGAATATTGATTTTCAAACCAAAAGCATTGCAAAAAGTATCAAGGACTTCTTTGTTAAGTTTTGATTTGAGAGGATTTTGCTTGAGTAAATAATAAACAATCATCTGCAAAAAAAAATGATGAGATATACCTAAGAATTGGGGGAAATTTTAACAACAAGCCAAGCATTCTCTTCCACCTTCTGATGTAAAAGAAGAGACAATTTCTCCAAGCAAAGAACAAAGAGGTAAAAGGACATGGGGTCTCCTTACCTAATCCCTATTTTGGAGCAAAATTCTCAAGCTTCTCAGCATTCCATTTTGTGGACAAAGAAGTAGAAATGGTGCTCTCTTAGGGAAAAATATACCCTAAAGATGCCCAATCAATTTGTCAAGATGAGGCCTGATTCTATTGACTAAAACCTTTGAGATGGCTTTAAAAAAGACATTGCAAAGGCTTATAGGTCAGAAATCTCTAAAAGACAGGGAACATCCACTTTAGGAATAGGAACAATGAGAGTTTCTGCAAGAGCAAGATCTAAGTTCCCAAAAGAAATCTCCACACATCATTAGCAATCACATTCCAATAAGTTTTAAGAAAATATGTTGAAAGCCATCTACACTTAGTGCATCATAGGAACTCATAGAAAAGATAGAATGTTTGACACCTTCCAAAGAAATAAGTGCCACTAGAACCTCATAGAGTTCTTGGTCAACCTGAGGAATGAAAAATTGTAGACTCCCTGGGTGTCAAGGTTCATAAGATTAGAAAATCTTCTTAAAGAAAAACAAACCTCCCTTTTGAGCACTTCTTCATCATTGCACCAAGTTCCCTCAATGTCAAGACCTGAGATCTTATTCTTTCTTCTCCTTATCACAGTTTAGGTATGAAAAAATTTGGTATTTTTATTACCAAATTTAATCCATTGTCCCTTGATTTTTGGTACCAAAGAATCTCCTCTTGGTGAACTTGATTATAATAACCTGTAATTTTCTTTCCAAAGAAAAAGGACTAGAATAGAGATAGTTATCAAGTTACTTGTGAACACCACTTTAGAAGGGTATAAAATTTTATTAAAATCACCAATTAAAGTCCATAGACCTGGAATTTCTTTCCTCTTTTCCCTTAGATGCTCCCAAGGATGGTTTTGAAGAGAGGGAATAAGGGAAGCATAAATCATTGTGCAAAAACAAGTCATATTTCTTCTCTTGACAAAAAAAGAAGAAGAAATGACTTGGTTCATAGAATAAAATAAAGAGGAAAAGATATCTATAGCAGAAGACAAGACCAAGCCACCACTAGAATGACCAACTATCTCTTGAATAAACAAAGGTTGAATGCCCAAGTTCCTCCAAAAAGTTTCCACCTTAGCAAAAAAAAAAAACATGAGTCTCAAAAAACAAAAAAATCAACGGGTGATTGTAAGATACAATATCATGAACATGGTGCCTTGAAGACAATACTAAGGCCCCATGAATATTCCATGACACAATAGAGATTTGTTTGAAAAAATGCATATAAAACAAAAAAAAATTGTAGACATTGAGTCACCCATGATCTAATTTTTGCATGTTGGGCCCCCAAAGGAGTTTCAGGAACCATTTCATCTTGGCCTACATTTTGCTAACAATTATTCTTTGCCATCTCCACAGGTTGACATTGGTATTCTTAGTCATCATGAAGAATAACCAATTGATGAGGTGATATTGCCTTCATTGGAATCGTGGATTTGATTCCTATCTTTGCATCATAAATAGTTGGCTCATTCTTTTAATTGGACATCCCACATGCACCACATTATCTAAAGATTTACTTTTATCCTTTGTCAAATCTTTTTTATTTTGGTACAAAATTTTTTTCCACAAATCTTGCTTAGGCTTTTCTATAGAGATTGTATCAGGATAGAAATTGCTTAGACTTTGTGATAAAAAAACACCTTGTAACAACAATTTGGGGTTGTTAACATTTAGTTCATTTTTTTTTGTTTTGGAAAAGTTTTGAGAGCAATTTTCTCTCCTCTCTCTCTCATCTTCTCCAATTTTTACGATAGATTCTTATTTATTTATTTTGTTCAACCATGGATTATTCCTAATAGAGGATTATCCAAAGAGCATGAAGTTCTAGAAGCACTTCATGAATTGAAGGGTCCAATGACAAGGTCCAAAACCAAGCTTCTATAAGAAGATATAACCAAGAGAATCATGGTTGGACTATTTAACAAGGACCAAGATGGGGGAATACACAAGGAGATGAATTGGAGCACCTTGAAGATTGAAGGAGAACTCGCTTAGCGCGAATATCGCACTTAGCGCAATTCCTTTCGTAGTTTTCGTATTGTCGTAATTTAGTAATTTTTTATTTGTGTAATGGGCCTCAATGTGGACTTAAATAGGCCCAAACTATGCATTTTTAGATTTTATTAGAGGCTTAACTATAAAAGTACTCAGACATTACTATTTCTGAATAACTTTTGATTGAATAAAATGAAGCATTTACTTGAATTGAGAGCTTAGCCTCTTCTTGGATCTTGGCTAAATCCAAATTGATTCTTATCAAGGAAGCTTTCCTTTATCACGTATCCTCGTCAACTTATCATTCCAACATGGATCGTGGCATTATTCACTACCATTTTCTTTACTCCCCCACCTTTTATCTGTAAGTTCTACTCTCTATCATTGGTATCTTGAAATTGGCATCTGGAAACGATCGAATCCAAGCATTCATGCCTTGGATATAATAACCTTGGCTAAATAAACAAAAGAAAAAGAAAGAAAGAAAAGTTAAATTTTCAAAATTCAGTCGCAAAAGCTTTAGTGATGGAATTAGCGACAGAATTAGCGACAGAAATGGTCCTGGCACGGTTAGCGTGAGGTTGGCGCGATTAGCGCCACAGATTCTGCCAGTTGGCACAATTAGCGCTAGAGTGGCGCGGTTAGCGCCAGAAGTGCTCCAGAAAGCCTATTTTTCACTGGAACTTGGCGCGGATGGCGCCATAGTGGCGCGGTTAGCGCCAGAACGTGACCTGGACCACTATATAAGGTCATTTTACGCGTTTTTGGGGCCAAAAACAGCCATCTTCTTCCTCCCTACTCCGTTTCCACCATTGAAGAGCTTGGAAAGCTTCATATCTTCACCAAAACACCTTCTACCAAACATAAAACTTGTTGGAAACCACATTGTGAGCTTGAATCCTTTATCCTGTTCCCTTAAAACCCACTCAACGGAGAAACCCCTTTCTCTAGGGAGCTTCGAAAAAACTCGAGTTCGGCGAGGAACAGAGGCGATTCACGGACACCCAAGTTAAGGGAAGTGGTCCACGAGTCTTCCTTGTCGTCTTTGAGGTAAGAAACTCGAGATTCCTTGGTTGATTTAAGAGTTGGGGTTTTGGGTGAATAGTGACCCATTGTTGGTAGAGCTAGAATTAGCTCTGGGTCCTTTGGAGGAACTTGTTTAGAATGATGAGAGGATGAAGGATTAGCTCTTGGTTTGTGAATTGGTGAATGTTGGTTTTGGCTTTAGGTTTGTGCATGTGTGACTTGGACTGAATCACTTGATATTAAGACATGCAAGAGCCTTGTTGATGGGCTTGATGTGCCTGAGAGGCCATATGAACGGAGTCTTGTGATATAGACCGTTCAAGCTCTATGGGAACCCTGAGTTATTGGGTTGTGAGAGCTTTGAGCTCAGTGTGGATGGCTTATATTGAGTCTGTAGGGACTCTGAGGCCATGGTTGAGTTGAGATAGACCACTGAGTGTCTATGGAAAGGCTTGTGATGGATGAGCCTGATGAACCTTAGGTTAGATGACTTGGACTTATGGGAAAGGACTGAGGTTCCTTTCATTTTGGCAGTGAGGACTGCTTGATGAGCTTATGCATGATTATATGCTTGAATGGTCTGTGATATGCGTTTGTATGCCTTGTTAGGGCTCGACACTGCGAGTGTCAGGGACGCAGACCATCGTTCAAGAAGTGAAGCTGTCAGGCATGGCGTGCCAGGTAAGCTCATTGTTCCTGGGAGTGATTCCCTTACTCTTGTTCGCCACCCAAGTGGGTGATGGTTGTATGGCATGCAATTGATATTGTACATGGTTACTTATATATATATATATATATATATATATATATATATATATGCTATTGGAGAGAATGCCATTGTGGCTTGTTGATGATTATGATGATTAGTTACACACCGGGATGGTGTTAGAATGTGATGATATAAGAATTCATGGATTATAGACATTGAGGTAGTGTTGTGAGGATGGTACACCTGTTGGCGCAGGTGTGATAGGTCTTGGGCCTTTTAATGGACGAACACTGTGGCAGTGTTCTGTGGCTATGTATGAGACTGAGACTACGATGGTAGTCTGTGAATAAGGTTATATTAGATACTGGAATAGTATCGTGATAAGTAAGATTCTCTGGCCAGTAGAATAGGATCTGTGGACTCCCTTGGAATGAGTGCCCGAGAGGATGATCTTCCTTGGGATGTGCCGCTGATATCCACCTAAGTCCTAGGGAATGAGTGCCCGAGAGGATGATCTTCCTTAGGCAGTGGTGATGGAAGTCCTGAGGGATGAGTGCCCCGAAGTGGATGATCTCTCTCAGGCAGTGTTTGAGAAGTCCTGAGGGATGAGTGCCCTGTATGGATGATCTATCTCAGGCAGTGGTTGAGAATCCTAAGGGATGAGTGCCCCTTAGTGGATGATCTCTCTCAAGTAGTGGACTGTTAGTTCTGAGGAATGAGTGCCCTGTATGGATGATCTCTCTCAGGCATGTGGATTGGAAAGTCCTAAGGGATGAGTGCCCCTGTGTGGAATGATCTCTCTCAGGCAAGTGATTGTGAAAGTCCTAGGAATGATCGCCCTGTATGGATGTTCTTTCCCAGGCCAGGCTGTATACAGATATATTGTATCTCTAAGAGAAGGGATCCCTAGGGGGATGAGAGCCTTTTAGATGAGCCATATCTGGATGAGTAAAGTCCTGAGTGGTTGCCCTCAGGCAATGTTTATATAGTTCATGAGGCGGTGCCTATCTGATGTTGGAAAGCGTCCAGTGGTTTACACTTGTGTAATGGTACCTCTATGAGATTGTGAGAAAGCTAGAATGAGCTGTTGCACCTCTGATGTTGGAAAAGTCCTGTGGGACGACACTTTTGTGTTATATTACCCTGGTAGCCGGGTATTGAGACTTAGGATGATGTCCTAAGATATATGTATTGTTTTGTTTCGTGTGTGCTTGGAGGTGAACCAGGGGAAGGGAGGATCTCCCAGAACCCTGAGTTTACTGAGATGTTTATCTCACCCCTGTTGAGGCTGTGGTTTTCAGGTGAGTCTTCTAGCAGAGAAGGACGGCCACAAGGCAGGAGGCCCTAGTAGAGTTTGTGGACTTGGGTGAGGGCTGCAGATCAAAGAACAGAAGAGTTCTTTTGATGGATACCTGTTTTGTATTTTCCCTGTGCAGGAAAAGGGTGTGTGTGTACACCCTTATACTGTACCTATTCTATTGTATAACCACATGTGTGGTTTTGATTCTGAGATGTATATGTACAGAGCTTATGTTATGACGTGGTTGATGATGATTCCTCTTGATTATCTTTGTTGTGATTTCTGTATATCTGCCTATGATGTTGTGTTTATGTTATACTGGATCAGCAGGGGCTTGATTTTATGCTTGAGTATGAAGTGTTTGTGTATTCCGTACATAATGTAATCAAGAAATACGGTACGATTCGCTTCCGCAATGATTTAAATAAAGTTTTAAGCGCTAATCTGATATTATTAATGTTAATACACCGGAGGCCTACGGGGTGTTACATTGGTGGTCATCATGTGGTAATTAGAGCTAGAATCAGAGAGTCATTTTTGTTTTCTTTATTTAATTTTTTTCTTATAAAAAACAGATTTGAATATCCTATCTTTTTGTTGAATTATCCTATCTTATCCTATCTTTTTGAATTATCATATCTTAGCCTATCTTTCTGTTGAATTATCCTATATTATCCTATCTTTTTGTTGAATTATCTTATCTTTTTGTCTTCAAAAGATATTCAAAAGTTTCTGGTACCAAAAGGAAAAATATGAAGGACTAAAGAGCAAATATTCAAAAAATATTTTAGGGTCAAATGAAAATATCAAAAAATATGAGGGCCCAAATATTAAAAAAATGAAAAAAAAAAAGTTATAGTCCAAATTTTAGAGCTCCTTTTGGTGTATTCTTATTATTAATTTCTAATATTTTCTTTTTGCATAATTGCACTGGTTTATACTTGGCCATATTTTGTTTTTCCTAATTGTCTTTTTTGGCATTCCTTTTGAGTTATACTTTTTTTTTAGATTTTATTATTTGTCTTCTAAATTTCAAAGGTTTTGTCTTAGAGTTTTCTTTCTTCCTTGACCTCTTAAGTTGAGTTTGGATTTGTTTCATCTTTCACTTTGGTTACTCCTTGAAATGAAATCTTTGGTTGATTTCAAGGGTTGAAGAAGAGTTAGTGAGTGGAAAAAGACAAGAGTGAACCTTATAGAAAAAGTCTTACGAGAGTGAAACATGAGTGTTGAAGAGTGTAAACACTTAGTGAGTGGTAAGGTCCAATATATTATTTTTTTACTAACATTTTTCTTGTAGCAATGGTGTCTAGAAGTGATAGTGATCCACCTTCCCCTAGAAGCGCTAAGCTAATGGCTTCAATGGCTAAGCAAATGGGTAAGTTGCAAAGAAATGTTGAAAGGAGGATGAGAGACAGATTTGATGAGATACAAAGAAGCACTCAAGAGTTTAGTGGGAGAATGCAAGACATGGAGATAAAGAGACATCAAAGGTCACCTCATTCTTCTCAAGGGAGTGATGATGACTATGAAGATGGTAGAAGACATAGGCATCGGAGGAATAGGGATGGCATTGATGATGTGAAGGTCAAACTGCCCAAGTTCCTAGGTACTTATGACATGAAGGCTTACCTTGATTGGGAGATGAAAGTGGAGCAAGTTTTCGATCATCACAATTTTAGTGAACAAAAGAAATGAAGTTAGCTAACTTAGAATTTGAGGGATATGCCATGACGTGGTGGAATCAAGTGCAAATGGAGACAGAAAGATTGAGAAGACATCGACTGGACACATGGTTGATAGTGAAAGGAATTATGAGGGATAGATTTGTCCCACCTCAATATATAAGGGATTTGCATAACAAATTACAAAGACTCTATCAAGGAAGTAAAAGTGTTGATGATTATTACTAGGAGATGGAGATTTCTTTTATGAGAAAAAACATTGAAGAGACTAATCAGGCTACAATGGATAGATTTTTGAATGGTTTGAATAGAGACATTCAAGATTTTGTAGAGCTTCAAAACTACAACACCCTGGATGAACTTATACATAGGGCTGTGAAAGTGGAGCAACAATTGAAGAGAAAATAAGCCTACAAGAAGTCTTCATATGGTTATTTAGCTTGGAAGGATAAGTAAACTTCCAAGAAGGAGGGTTCTTCTTCACAACATATTGAAAGGAAATCTTCAAGAGGTAATTCTACTTCTCCTACTCAACCCCTTCCTATAACACCTCTCTTTACTCACTCGTGCTTGATTAATTTTATGTAAGATTCCGTGTCCACTTTGTATTAAAATCAAATTAGTTATAAATGTTTACAGAAATTTTTCTCTTCGCATTTCGATTTCGCAAAACACTATTCTAAGCGCTTGTCAGGTTTGAAAAATTCATCATAACAAATAGTCTAAGTAATTCAGACA
>PYAF01006148.1:91276-108243 GCA_007407185.1 Glycine tomentella
AGCCTGGCTCTGGGCCAAAAAACCAACACATTTCAATTTTGCGAGGACAAAAAACATATTTTAGCTTAAAAATAATAATTACTATCTGAAAGTAAAGAGAGGCAGAAATGAAACTGATTGTTGAGGAAAAGACCAAGGGTTAAATATATGGTGTGGTTTTGGACATAGTTCACATATTCACATATAGGGGACACATCAAGTGGAATGTGTGAGATGTGAGAAGACTGGATAATGGTCTTTGGAAATCTTGCATGTATGGTTAGGATTAGAAATATAACAATATATCATATTTTTTGTTCTAAGCTAGAGCACACATGTATGATCCACAGTCCATATGTAATCTTCTCACTGCCATAATAAACCTCTTCTCTCAATATATATGCCCAAAGAGAGAGAGAGAGTGAAAGCAAATGTACGATTACTTTATTGTTTATTACTAATAGAAATTTTTTCCATATATCAACAATATTTCTATTCTTCCTTAAAAATAGAAATACTGCTGGGTTTTTTTTCCTGGAAAAAAAGTAAAAAGCACCTTGTCGGATTTGAATCGATGACTTACGCTTTACCATGGCATTATGTTATGCATAATAGTTCATGTAATGTAGCTCTTGCTCATTTTTACCTACACGGTTATACTGTTATACTATATGTAGCAACTTTTTTCCGTTCAATAATTGTCATTTTCTCTTCTCTTCTTCCCGTTGCCTTCACATACTATAAAGTAAAGAGAATGAGCGTATGACATGCATTACAGCATATATGTAGTTTTCTATAAGACTTTTTTTTAGGGATGATATGAGGGGTATGTTTTGATATTTTTATCGACACTGTCTTCGCCAACTTATCCCTGTTTTAATTTAACCACAAAAACAGTGGGTCAAATTAGATGTTTCCGAACAACCCTGCTTGATTTTGTCTCCAAATATATTCATGAATGATGCTTTATATTATGACCATCTTTGTTGGTACATCCACATTTCACTAGCTACCTACCAACTTGCCATATCTGCTCCATGTTTATGTGTGTAGCAACTTTAGGTGCACCGTATCTTTAATCTTTATTCTGTATACTATTAAAATGGAACACCAATTTTTGCCTACAAGAAAAGAAAAATAAATTCCCAGCCATCTACCCTTTCCTGGGATTGAGTTTGGTGCTAATCATATAAAGGAAGTAACTGGATTGCATTGTGGCATGTCAGCTTATTCTGAAAGTTCAATAACTTATGGAATGGCTGATGCATTGGATCATGAATGCCAATGTGTTAAAGTTTATTTGTGCTCATGGTGTTGGTGCCAGTTTTGTGGTTACCTTTTAATCTTGTTTTTCCAAGTAAGCTTTTGTTTTCAGAAACCTTATTGATGATAGCCATATCGTTTTCTCATTCTTTTCTTTGTTCTATATAGACATTTTGTGAAATTAATATTTTGCAAACACTTAGTAATTGGAATTTCATCTTACTAGTGTGCAGGATGTCTACGGCATCACAAACTAGTTGACAATCTTGGTCTTATCACGGAATATGACTTTCGGGAGAAAATAAACATAGACTCAGAAACAGATTAAGTTTGATGTAATAACTTATAAAACTAGAATTTGTGTGACATTTCTGATTATTTCTATCATTCAAAAATTCGGATTCATTAATATTTCCGAGCAAATATCACAACAACAAAAATGGAAAGAATCATAAGTATAGATTCTCATCATTCAGATCTATACACCTGAAAAGAGTTTATATTTTGCAAACCAAATAACTTATTAAAGTGTATCCATGGTCACCCATGACACTGCTAGTAGTTGTAGCCAGTGACATCTAACAAAACAATTATATCAAGTCTGGCTGTTGCCCATATATTTCTCCTTTGCTGGTGCTTTGATGGTGCAACATTCTGTGAGGAGAAAAAAGATGTGATTAAAACAATGTAATATTGATCGACATATACTTGTATATAATTGTAATTTGATATTTCACTAAACAAAGATATTACCATATTCAGACTTGGTGATGGTGTGGGTGTTGTATCTGATTCTACTGTGGAATCAGGTGGTGCTGGGGGACTTCTGTGAATAATTGTTGAAGCTGGAGCTGGTGCTTGATGCATTCTGTATCTGTGCCTGTGCCTTCTATGCCTATGGTGTGCAGGCGTTGGAGCCGGTACCTCTATTACAGGTGCTGGTGTGGTGTCGTGGTTGGTGGTGGAGGAACAAGTGATGGTGTTGGTGCTAGCTTTGTGGGTGTAGGTGCTGGTGTTGCCTTTACTGGTGCAGGTGTTGGTGGTGTTTTGGCTGGTGTTATGGCTATCTTTGGCGGTGGTAATGGTGGTGGGGAAGCAACAGGTGGTGGTGGTGGTAGCAGGGGTGGTGATATGGGAGGTGAGACTGGTGAAGGTTTTGGTGGTTGTGGTGGTGGGGCTTTCAAACTTCAATCAGGTGCAACCTTGGGAGCTGGTGGTGTCACAGGAGCAGATTTGGGAGCTACATTTCAGATGGCTACGATGTAATTGGTGTACTCGTGGTAGGAGGAGATGCTGCCACTGTGGGTGGTTGTGTTACTACCAGTTGTGTGCTAGAAGACAATGGTGGCAAAGTTGTAGGTGGCAACTTTATTGGCATGGTTGCTGGTGCTTGAGCATTGATAGCTACTGGTAGCAAAGGCTTACTATAGCCAAAGCCCAGAAAATTGAAGCCATTGTATAATGAATGTTTTGATGTGGTTGAGAATGGAGAGTCTGCTTCTTATATATGGGCTATGGTGAGACAATCTCTTTTATAAAATCTGTAACCTGAGACGACATTGGTACGCTTGCCAATAGTCTAACAAGTTTTTAGCGCCATTGTCGGGGATTTGAGTCGCTCACTCAGTTCTTTCGGATTTAAATTTTTTAGTTGAATAGGCCATTATCCTTACTTTAGTTATTTGTTTTATTTTGATTTTGTATAATTTCTGTTTTTATATATTTTATTTTTGCTAACCTCGATACTTACGATTTATTGTAGTTTGTTATTTTTACTTTATGCGAGCTAAATTTCCTGCAGATAAATCACTATTTGATCTGAAAATTACTAGGATTGAAAGGAAGTATAGGAATAAAAAGAAATAAGCAACCAATAAGTCATTTGGTGAATCTTCTTTTATTGATTCTCCTTCACCAGAAAAGCCATTGGTAATTGATATTATGGCTGATAGAGGAGGGGGAGGAAATAGACCACCAAAGAGGACTCTTGGTGACTATGCTTATCAACAAGGACCAAAGCATTACAACATCATAGTCATTCTTCCTTTCAGTAACAAGGTTGTGGAATTGAAGCTAGCATTGCTCAGTTTGATTGGTTCACACTTTGCTAGAATGGATCATGAGGATCCATACACACATTTGTTTACCTTCATGGAGCTATGCAGTACCGTGGGAGCTTTTGATGAAGATGTTAAAGCTGTCTACCTTAGAGCTTTTCTATTCTCCTTGACAGGTAAAACAAAGACATGGCTCCAATCACATCCAAACAAAAGTCTCAACACTTTTTCCATCCAGATTCATTAGTGCGAAATCAGTCATTGCTACTTTTACCATGGGTCTGATAAACCTCTTTGTGAGACATGGGAGAGATTCAAATCTTTATTGCGGAGGTGTCAAACCATAATTTTGATGATGTTGCACAACTGCATATTTTCTACAGTGGTTTGAGACCTCAGGCAAAGATGATTCTTGATGCCTTAACTGGAGGTACTATGATGTCTAAGAGTCCTGAGGAAGCAATTGTAATCATTGACTCCATAACAGCCAGTGATTATCAGAGTCACCATGATAGGTCTCTGATTCAAAGGAAATGTATAATGGAGTTGGATACTCAGAATGCAATTCTAGCTCATAATAAACTCTTGACTCAGTAAATAGAGACATTAACAAAACAGATAAGCCAACTTCTTCAAAAATTTCAGCAAGGTGGATCACAGAAAATGCACCAAGCTCATCAAGTTCAACAAGTTCTAAGATGTGATTTCTGTGGTGGTGACCATCAGAATGACCATTGTTCAGCACCTGATGATTGCCAACAGCAAGAGGAGTCTCATTATTTTCATAATTAAGGCATACCTCAATAGAACTTTCAAGGAAATTACCAAGGCTACAAATCTGGCTCAGGTTCAAATCAGCCTTATGGCTAGAGGCAATTGAAAACAATGAATACACTCAAATACCAAGAGGGAGGTGAATTGGAATAACCTTCACCTTTTAAAATTCTTTATGAAATCAGAGTTTAAGATCTTAATCACTTTTAAAACCAACACAACTTTAATTCAATCAAACCACTCAGTCCAAGATTCCAATCACTAAACCAGCACTTGTTGAGTAATGAAGAAATCACAACAGCTGAGAGATCAAGATAGCAAGAAGAGATAGAACAATAGAAATTAACACAATATACTGGTTCACTTCTCAAGAGAAGTTACATCCAGTTCTTCTAATCAAACTAGATTAGAGTTCCACTAATTCAAAAGTATTCTTTACAAGCAATTACAAGTGAATTTCTCTATCAACCCTAGACAAAGAATCATTGTTCTAACACCCAATTAAAAATCAAATCACCAAGATCCTGAGAACCCTACTCAGATCTTTATCCCTAGAAAACACTACTCTAGAAAGCTTGAAAGAAACTCTTTGAACTTAGTCTTACAAAAGTATTTTGAAAATCAAAACAATCTACAAGAAAGTTTAAGAGAGACACAACCTGTGATCCTCAATGGATGAATGAATGCACGAATGATTTTACCAATCAACACCAGGTTGTATGAATATCAAAGCTCAGAATCAATTCTCTTGAAAAAACTTTTCTTGACTCATCTTCAACTATGAAGCAAAATGATATTTTAATCTCAAGCAAGAAATCTAATACTCAGAAAATTGTTTCTTGGACAATGAGAACTTTTGCTTGTGTTGAGATTTCGTAATCTGAAGTATATGATGAAATGTGATCTATTTAGAAATCGCATACCCAAGCAGCTTTATATGGAAAACAGTTTTAACGTATGTAATCAATTATTTAACCAAGTAATCGATTAAAATGTTCTTGAGACAATTTGGAAATCTTTAACGAACAAAGTAATTAATTATTCCATGAAGTAATCGATTAAACTAATCAGTCTCGTATATGCAATAGGCCTTGGTAATCGATTAACGTGTTCATCATGGCTTTTCCAGAATCAAACAAAAGTTGGTAATCGATTATATCCTTGTGTAATCGATTAAAGCAGACAAAGGCATGAAATATGCACAGATAAACTCTTCAGTTCTTTTCTTAAAACATTTCATGCATGAATATGTTTATGCTTTATGCAATGCAAGGATCACAAGATAAGTCTTCTTAAACCATTTTACAAATTACAAATGTCTTCAATTGAATGACATGTAAAAAGCTAAAACCTTCAAGTGCCTTGATCTTCTTCTTCAACTCTTTCTATATCCAACAACAACAAAATAATAATGCATATTGTGGCCCCACTAAATCTTCTTATGTATGCAAGTCCATCAAATAGGGGTCCACCACCATGACAACAACAAGCTCAGCCTGATAGAATGTGAAAAATGGAAGATACTCTAACTCAGTTTATGCATATGTCCATCATAAACCAGAAAAACATTAATGCTTCCATTAAAAATCTCAAAGTTCAGGTTGGACAGCTTGCAAAACAACTGTCTAAGCATGGAAGTGGATATTTTTCAGCAAACACACAGGTTAACACAAAGGAACCAAGGGAGTGTTTTAGAGTGGATGTCTTGGATGAAGTGATTTCTGACTCCAAAATTTGATTCAAAGAAAATATTATTCAGAGAAAACATTGACTGAAGCATTTGAGGATATAAGTGAATTTGAAGAAAATGAGACTTCATATTGTCTCTAACAGCTAGATGCTTTCAAGGAAACTCCTTACCACCAATCTCTCTTTGAAGAATTGACAGAGGAAAAGAAGAATGAAGAATCAAAGCTGGAGCAGAAAGCATTACCTCCACATTTGAATTATGTTTTCCTTGCAGGTGATTCACATAAACTAGTTATCATTAATTCAAGTCTTTTTGAAGAAGAAAAGAAACTGGTGAAAGTTTTGAAGGAGAACATAGAAGCCATTGGCTCCCCACAGTTGTTCAATTGCAGGAAGCCTAAGCCATAACAATGGCGTCTAGCTTAAAAGATGTTAAAGAAGTGCTCCTCGGAGCAAACCTAGTGTTTCTAAACTTTATCTTAATTTGTGTTATCTGAATTTTATGTCTTATGTTTCTGAATTATATTTCTGAACTTTACTTTTGAGTCTTTATTGGAGAATTATGTTTTTTGAATGTATAATCTGCTTTGTTAGAGCTATCAATGCATGGCCTAGAGACATGCCTATTTTTCTGGAGGAGGTGGGTCCTGCAGATGACCAAGGAGGAGGAAAAGCATATGAGGATGAAAACATGAAAGATCCTGTTGATTATTTCATTGGAGGAGATTAAGCTCCTCAGTCATCATTGTCAAAAATTATTAAACTTGTCCTTTATGTTTCTTTATTGTTTTATAGTTTAAACTTAAATACTTTATTTTGTTATTTACTATTTTTTATTTTTGCTTGGATGTCTACGCACTTTTGTGATTTTGACTGGTTTATGTGTGCACTTTGATATGTGTAGATAGAGGTTTCCCTCTTTTTGGTAGTACACATTATTAAATAATTTTGTTCTATTAGCGTAGTTGTAGAATATATATATATATATATATATATATATATATAATTCTTTTTGGGATTTAAACAGAATTTTTTTTTTGGACATAACATGTTTTGGAAAGAATCAATAGTTGGTGATTTTGAAAGTTTCTTTTGAATTGGATCAAAACACAACAAAGTGATTTTTGAAAACATTGAGAATGAAAAATAATGAATGGCTTTCAAAAATACAAAATGAATTAAGTTGTTTTTGCATGGACTTGATAAAGAACAACTTTCGAAAAACTGATTTGATTTGAACATGGAAACAACCCTTAAGCTTTAGTGACTATGCAACCATAGATTTTACAATGAGTGTCCCCACTAATATGTTCTACAGTTGATTTTGCATGAATTTCTAATTGTCATAACATATGATGCATGAATATGATTTAGGCATTCTTTCTTTCTTTCTTGTACATCTTAAGCTACTAGCCAAAAAGCTATTCCAATGTATATTGTTTTACCATTTGCAAGCCAAACACTTATTATTTTGTTGGAACACTAACCTAGGATAAAAGTTTTATACCTTACCTTAGGATTAGGAGACCAAAGGTGTTTTGTTGGGGATTTCTATCATTTGGTGGCTAATGTGACGTAAATACTTTGTTTTAAATATGGTTATTAATGTAAATTTAAATATTTTATAGAAAAGAAAAGAAAAAAAAGGGAAATAAGTTCTTTGTGAATAAATAAATGTATGAATTATGTACATTATGTTCTAAACTGACCAGAGGTAGTAAGTAAATTTATAAGTTGGGATGTTGGTATAGGAAGTATTGATGACTTGGTAGAAAAGGGAAGAGATAGGAAGTAATGATTCATTTGAGTTGCTAGCTTGTTTATATGTTTACTCACCTATTCTCAAGGTAGTTTTGAATATTCAGAAAAACCAAGATTTCTTTCAAGCCAGACCCAACTCTAAAAGTCCTAATGATCCATGATGATTATGTATTTTATCTTTGATTTAGTGGGTAATGAATTACAAAATTGATTTATGATGTATCAGTGTTGGAATTGAGATGAAACACTTGTTTGTGTGAGAATTATACACCTATGAGAGGTTTTCCTCTGTTTGAGTGAATAAGGTGTTTTCTCTAATATTCTTTAAAAACAAAATGCGAATTGATCTTAATCTCATTTGGTTCTGTGAATTTCATCTTTTGTGTTTTCATTTTTCATTATTGGGTGTTTGAAAATGTTGTTATGATCACTTTGGAGGTTGATTCTCTACAAATCATGTTCATATTTTTTGGTGTAGAAATATTAAAGTGTTTGTAGCTTATACTTATACTTCTATTATTCGTAGTTTTACTTCTATACTTTGCTTGAGGACAAGCAAGATTCTAGGTTGGGGGGAGTTGATAAGTGTCATATTTGAGTTATTTTTGGGATTACAATGCTATCACTTATCTTTTGATTTTAGTAGTTTACTTATAAACTTTCCATAATTCTAGTTGTTTTATATTTTGTACATTTATAAATGTTGATTAAATATGGAAGATTGATCCATGCACTTCGTATGTTTTGATGGTTATTTGTTGGATCCAAAAATCAAGCCAAGTTGAAGAGAAAAAAAGTCATTTTTTTTGAAGAATTTCAAAGTGCCACTAGCCCAAGCTAGCAATCAATTCGCCTGGGCTAGTGAGATTACTTTAGCTTGAAGAAAACAACTTGCTTGGGCGAGTGACATAACTTCAGACTGAAGTAACCAACTCGCTTGGACGAGTTGGGCTAGCACCTCTTGCACTGTTTCATTTAAAAGCCACGCAAATGGGAGAAGCAAAAGACCAGAGGCAGAAACCTGAGGAAGAAGCGAAACAATGAGAGAGAATAGAGAAAAGTTGAGCTGATACGACAGAGAAGCTATGGATTGCTTCCTTCATCATGTCTTTTGTTGATCTTGTGCTCTACAAAATGATCAGCTAGTTTTTCCAAAGGACTGGATGTAATCGTCATACCCTTACGTATGTCTTTTGATATCATATCATATCATATATATATATATATATATATATATATGAATCTTTTCTACTCATTACTGGTTATTTCATTTTGTTCCTAATGCTTGATTTTGTTTGATCACTAGTTTCATGAAATTGGATTATGAGTTTGACTAGAAAGTACTCTTAGAATTTGAACTAAATGAATTTACTATTTACGTTACATTGCTAAGAATAAAGCATAACGTTTTGATTGCAAATAACACGAGATTATGATGATAATGCTGGGATATTTATGTCATATGCTAGAAATCGATATTCAGTAAATAACCTTAGGATTCTCGAATGTGATGGATCAATTCAGGGTGATTTAATGTGTGCATCAGTGATGTTAGAAAATGATTCATATGTATTAATATTATTTGGATACTGAGGGTATGAACAATGAAATTCAATCCTACATTTCTCTTGAATAATTAAATTCATTTTACTTGTTTTCGTAATTTTTTGTATTTTTGATGCATTAATTCCATTATTTCCGTTAAAACATGAAATTTGGATTCAATTTATTGTACATAGATATTTAAGTGTTTACTTTTATCTGGAGAAACTGAGCAACTCAAGTTCTTGTGGAGACGATTTCTTTTATAAAATTTGTAACATGTGACGATATTGGTACGTTTGCCAATAGTCTAACACAATGCAACCAGCATAGTTTGAATCAGAGTAGTCAATCACCTCCAAATCATCAGTTCATTTATACATGAGCATGTAGTCCTTTGTTCTTTGAAGATATCTCATTACCTTCTTTGCAGCTTTCTAGTGGTCAGCAATGGATCACTCTTATATCTTCCTAAAACTCCAAAACCAAATCCAATGTTAGGTCTAGTGCAAACCTGAACATACATAAGACTTCCAACAAATACAGCATATGAAATATTTTTCATGTGCTATTGCTAAAGATTATTTTTTGGGCATTGGCTCAATTTAAGTCTATCACCCTTCACAATGGGAGCCACACTCGGTGAACAATATTTTCATGTTAAACCTCTCTAAAACTTTGTTGATATAGTTTTCTTGAGACAAACCCAAATTGGCTCAAGATCTTTCTCTATGGATCTTAATGCTTATGACATAAGATGCCTCACCCATATTCTTC
This sequence comes from Glycine tomentella, assembly GCA_007407185.1. Lineage (NCBI taxonomy): Eukaryota > Viridiplantae > Streptophyta > Magnoliopsida > Fabales > Fabaceae > Glycine > Glycine tomentella. Next base: position 101,119 of record PYAF01006148.1, read on the forward strand.
ATATCAAAGTTTTTTGAGAGAAATTGTTTCACTTCATATAGCATACCATTATCATTAGCCACAAGAAAAATATCATCCACGTATAAAACAAAAACACAAATCGTACTCCCACTAACCTTTTGGTATATACACTGATCCATGACATTCTCTTCAAAACTAAATGAAGATATAACCTCATGAAATTTTAAATACCATTGACGAGAAGCTTGTTTCAATCCATGTATGGATTTATTAAGTTTGCTGACTAAGTGCTCACAATCACTAGGGAAAAATCCTTCAAGTTGTTTCATATAAACCTCTTTCTCTAGATCACCATTGAGAAACGTTGTTTTCACATCCATTTGATGTAACTCAAGGTCAAAATGAGCTGCTAATGCCATAATTACTCGAAGATAATCTTTCTTAGATACAGGAGGGAAGGTTTCCTTGTAATCGATTCCTTCTCTGTGAGTGAATCCTTTGGCAAGAAGTATTGCCTTATGTCTCTCAATGTTGCCTTGTGGTTGGATGCCATAGAATCCATCTCATCTTTCATAGTGTTATACCATAAATCTGATTCCTTAGAACTCATGGCTTGTGAAAACATTTCAGGATCATTTTCAGCTCTAATGTTATAGTCTAATTCTTTGCAAATACACTTGATAATCACTAGGAATTTTTGACCTTTTGACTCTAGTAGATTTTCTTAATGCTGCCTCATTATCTTGTTAAGGAATTTGTTGTTCAACCGGTTGTTCAACATTGACTTGTGAAAACAATATGAACAGAACACAAGAACCAAGATGAGGGGTGAACTGGTTGATCTTGGTCTTTAAAAAAAATTCTTTAAACAATCAGAGTAATCAAGATCGTATCACAAACAGTCCAAGGAATCTCCAACCAATCAAATACCACTGCTCAAGAATGCAATCAACAAAGACAATTTTTACTGTTGAATAAGAAATGTTGCTCCAATGAATGACAAGTTATAACAACAAAAAAAGATTAGAAAGAAGTAGTCAATACAAGAATTTATACTGGTTCACTTCTCACCCTAAGGAATTTACATCCAACTCTTCCAACCACAAAAGCTTAGAGTTCCACTAATAACAAATTGTTCTTACAAGCTTTTTACACAAGCATTCTTAATCATACCTAGATTAAGAATGAGACTTCTGACACACTTAGAATCTTTGTGATCAAGACATAGAGAACACTTATCCCTACCCTTTCCTCTAGGAACACCTATCCTATAAAAGCCTTAAGAAACCTATTATTATTAATACACAAAAAGAAACTCAAAATAATTTACAACAAAGTGTAAAGAAAGAAACCACCTGATGATCCAGTAATGATGTATGCAAATGATTTACCAGACTTGAATTAAAAGGTGGAAGAAGTTACTTCAGAACTTTCTTTTCACAAATTCTTTTGAAAGCTTGCCCATGAAGAAACCCTCCTTTGAAATCTTTGAATATTGAGGATTTGTGGGACTTACAGGGTTTAGCACTTGGAATCCTTTCTCTCAACAAAAAGCTTATGAAAAATTACTTTGTAATTTGTAGTAGTGTGTGTTTTTTAATTGAAACACCCGACAGCTATTTATAGAAAACTGTTGTAACTATCAGTAATTGATTAATTCACTAACGTAATCGATTAATTTTACTTATGTAATAGATTATTAACATAATTAATCAATTAAAGTGTTCTTGAACTTTCTGAAAAAGATTCATGATCAATGTAATCGATTAATTCGCAATGTAATTGATTATCACAAGAAGTCTTTGTTTCAAAACGTGTCAAGTAATCGATTACCACCATATTGTAATCGATGATCACATGAAGACTTATTTTGTAATTGTGTAGTGTAATCAACTATCATATCGTTATAATCAATTAAAGTGTTCTTCAAAACTTAAGTAATATATTACCATATTCTAGTAATCGATTAAAGTGGTGCGAAATAGTTTTTCCAAAACTTAAACATTGAACATATGGATTTTTATGCAATCATGAAAAGAAAAGCTTTTTCACAAAACTTATGCTTTTAAGAAAACCATGAATGCAAAACTCTGAATGATGTTTATGCAATGCAATGGATCATAGGATGAAACACTTAGACATCTAAAGATTGCATATGCCTTCAATTGAATAGGCATGTAAAAGCTAAAACACATCCATGTCTAAGAGCCTTAGCATCTTGATCCTCTCAAGCTCCCCCTATATCTAACATGTTGTTCCTCGTTAACAACTTGATCTACATGATCATCTTCAACAACTTGTGGAACTTCAACTATTGATTGTCTAATACCCACTTGAACTTGAAGGGCACAAATGACTACCAATCTGTCACTTGATTCAGAGGGTTGATCCTCATAGTGATCCTTTTCAAAAGCAATGTCTTGAAATCAATCACTCCTACTAATCAAGTCATTTTTTAAGAATTTTTTCATTTCTTGATTCCAAAATTCGAGTGTTATGAGATGGATGATAGAACCTATAACCCTTAGACTTTTTAGCATATCCAATGAAATACCCACTAATAATCATCGAGTCTAGTTTCTTCTCTTATGGATTATAAATTCTCACTTCAGATGGACATCCCCAAACATGTATATGTCATAAACTAGGTTTCCAACATTTGAATAACTCAAAAGGTGTCTTTGAGACAGCCTTGATCAAAACTCTATTTAATATATACACAACCGTCTTAAGTGCTTCAATCCATAAGAACTAAGGAAGTTTTTCATTACTCCTCATACTTCTCACCATGTCAAATAAAATTCAATTTCTTCTTTCTGCCACACCATTATGATATGGAGAACCAAACATGGTGTATTGGGCAACAATCTCATGTTCTTGAAGAAATTTCACAAATGGGTCAAGTGCTTGTCCATTTTCTATGTACCTACCATAGTACTTTTCACCTCTATCTGATCTCACAATCTTAATTTGTTTTCGACATTGTTTCTCTACTTCAGCCTTAAAAACTTTAAAGGCATCCAAAGCTTCATTCTTAGAACGAAGTATGTAAAGATACATATATCGTGAGTAATCATCTATGAAGTGGTAAAGTATCTTGGACTACTTGCATCTATGTCTGGACAACAAATATATGTATGAATAATTTCCATTAGGTTTGAACTCTTTGTACCAAATTTAGACTTGTTAGTTTGCTTACCATTAATGCAATCCACACAAGTCTCAAAATCAGCAAAATCTAAAGTACTAAGTACCCCATCATTTACTAATCGCTTAATTCTCTCAATGGAGATGTGCTCCAATCTCTAGTGCCACAACATAGAGGCATTCTCATTCATAACTCATCATTTTAACCCAACAGAAATATGCATAGAACTATAACTAGCATCGTTTTGTAAATTAATAGAGTAAAGACCATCACACAGTTCACCAAAACCAACAATTTCATATTTATTCATCAAAGTAAAACCAAAATCCAAAAAAATAAAATAAAATCCCCAAGGTGAAAATCTCGAAATAGAAATCAAGTTCTTACAAAAACTAGGAATATAAAAAGTCTTTTCTAAACGTAGAATAAAATCATTGCTTAAAACTAAATTGCATGTGCCAACGGCTTCTACACGTGAGTTCATCTTGCTCCCTGAATAGATGTACTGCTTACTTCCCACAGGCCTCCTTAGATTTTTCGTACCCTGCAAGGTATTAGAAACATGGATCGTGTAACCAGAATCAATCCACCATGTGTTATGATTAACATTAACCTTATTATATTCATAAGAGACAAAAGCAAATGAAATACCTTTCTTCTCAAACCAAATCTTAAACTTTGGGCAGTCTTTCTTCATGTGTCCTTTCTTCTTGCAAAAGAAACACTTATGACTCCTTCTTTATAACTGGTTGAGCAAGAATCTTTTCCTTATGATTAACTTGACTTTTCTTATTCTTTCCATAAGTAGTCAAGTTCACCTTCTCGTCCTCTTTTATTATTAACCTTTCCTCTTCTTGAACACACATGGCCAAAAGCTTATTAATATACCACTTGTCCTTATGTGTGTTATAAGAGATTTTAAGGGGGGGGGGATACTGATGAGGCAAGGTACACAAAACGTAATATACCAAGAAAGAATTAGACATGGTAACCTCCAAGGCTTTCATTTGAGCCAATATTTCCCTAATGTGCATGATGTGATCGCCCACTCCTCGTATCCTAGTCACAGATGAGAACTGCATTATAAGGGTGTTGGCAAGGGATTTATCAGATGTAGTAAATTGCTCATTGATAGCTTTCAATAAATCCTTGACATTATCATGCTGGTCAGTAGAATCTCGGATACCAGCAGAAATGTTGGTCTTTATGAAAGTCACAAAAAGGCGATTAGACCTCTTCCATTTTTCATAAAGATCAATTGCATATGGAATGCTAGTCTCAGTCATATCCAATGGTTCTTCTTTCCTGATAGCATAATCAATGTTCATCCAGCCCAAATGGAGAAGAACTCTCTGCTTCTGAACCTTATGATTGTCACCCCTTAATTCGGGAACACCACTCTTAATATTAGAAATATTCACATCATGCTCATAATCATAATTTGAGACTAAATAAATATCATGTTTCCCCAATGCAAACATGTCTTAGTTCATGAATCTAGCGACATAAAACTTGCATGTGGGCTAAAGTCCTACTCAATTAGACTCATCTTATAAGCTTATGACAAAATTATCAAATTATGTTCTTTTCCTTAATTCTTATGGGTAGATTAAGAAATGTAATATGATATTCCATCCTATTTAACCATACAAACATAATAAAATTCTTGTGAGTATATTCTATCACATTACATATGATTAATTACAATTAATGTTTCTAACATGATTCTAAAACTTAATATATATATATATAATCCTAATCAATTAAAGATGTTGTGGCTACTCTCTAATTTATTAAAATTATATCCACCACTAAACATTAAATCTCTAAAATGTTCATATAGCGTCTAAGTATTTAATATTGCATGCTTAATTAAAGAAAAATAGACATACAATTTTTACCAAATAATTATGTAATATGCATTTGTTGCGAATGCAGCAAGTGCACCGCTCGTTTCAAGTAATAAAGTGGGTAAGTAGAGTATCGTCTCCACAGGGATTGGAATGGGATTCACAGTAATTCTAGGTCTCAGCGATTGGAAAGGAAAAAGAAATTATTTTTGAAAGAATTGTTGTTGTGTGTTGAGTGTTGAAAGTAAAGACAGAATTTAAAGATATAAACGCAGTAAAATAGTTTGAGTTGTTACCAATGGAATGAATAATTGTCGTCAGGCACAACCCCCCTTTGATCCCTGCCTCTTTCACTTAACTGGTTATCAAGTTTAATTGATTCTAATTACTCAGAGAATAAATCTTTCCTAATTTAGTTAACCCCTAATCCCTTAGTGAATTAACCCTTTAACCCGAATCAAAAACCTAATCCCTTAGTGAATTCTATCAAGTTAAGCAATTGAAAGAATTTATTATATAGTTCTGCAGTCACGCATCCCTATCCCTAGGCAATGAACAACTGTTATTCTAATCAAGTCAGAAATTAGAACCCCAACATCCCTATTGCGAATCCTAACTCTCAGCACTTACATAGAATGGCCAATTCCAAATAAGAATAGAACAAGAAAGAACAGAATAGAATAAAATAATTATAACAATCTCATTCAATACCAGTCAAGTTACAGAGGAGTTCACATCGGTTCTTGGCCTAACCACAATACAAGATTTAGCCTGACATAGGCTTCAAGAACACAAAAGCTGTCATTGAATACATTATTCTGCTGCAATCCTAGCCTTGATTCTTGATTTTCAAGGGTTTAGAATGATAGAATATGATGTTTAGTGATCTTCCTTCTTTTGCCTTGATTCTCCTCTTTTTGGCCCTGGAATGCAACAATGTAATGAAATGAGATTTAAATTAAGCATAAACAATAAACTAACCTATTCTATTCTATTTTATTAACTATTTAATTAAATTATAACCTAAACTAGCCTAAAACTAAGATATGTTTGCAACACATCAAATAATTCCCAGATTTGAAAGTTGTTGTCCCCAGCAACAGAAAGAACTTCAAGAATAAGCAAGGTTCAATGATCAAACCAAACTACAATCTACAGCCCTAGAATCATCATGATGAGTATGATCAATTCCAATCAAAGCTTCAATGACACTTTCAATGCTGTCAAATTGTGAGAGTAACTTGAGTATTCTTCACAGGAATGTGTTTATTCACTCATGCACTCAAGTGTCTCGGGCTGATCAATCTCTCACTCAACATAATCACAGCACTACCATAAGCTTGAAAATATTCTCAACAGATGCAAGCACAACTTGATCAAAAGGTCTTTCCGGCTTGTAACTTGGCTATGCAAAGGGTAGGAAATTCTTTGGAAAAGTAGCTAATATGAGGCTAGATCCAGTCCCTAAGTCAAATCTTGTGGTCATCCACCTTCCTTGTCATCCTTTTCAAAACTGGTACTTTATTCAACAATTTATTCTAAAGGGTAAATAAAACAAAACAATCACTTTCTTTTTGATTTTGTTTTTTTTAAATAATTATAACAAAATAGAATAATAACAAAATTAAACCACTAATACAACATCTTAGATTTCCAACTGATAGGCTTATTATTTCCCAGCTGGACTGTACTTTATTTATTCTCCCAGCTTCCATATCAACTGGATTCACTTAGTTTCCTTCATGCCTTGATGGACAATTCCCTGTTTTTCTGCTGTCATGGACTTAGATTATACCTTTTCTAGCCTTATGAAGGTTGGTCAATGGATATAGCTCTGATTTAGGTAATTTGAAATGAAAGGCTCAGGCTCAAATGAGGTACAAATGGAAAATAATTGCGGTGAGTCAATTTGGCCCTGGTTTCAGAAGAAAAATCTGCCTTAATCATATCAAGTCACACCTGCATCTAGAGAAACAATTCAAGTTCTAGAATACCATGAAAATGGAGTCTCTCGGAAAGAAAATTACCACTGTTTGGCTCAAAACCTGACAGGTGTTTAAACTCAAGTCAATCTCAGCTGACTTTATTTCAAGCATCATTTCAACTTCAACATGCATATCACATACCAACAATCACAATTCCAGTCATGTATCATGCAATTCATGT
>PYAF01006148.1:114523-138689 GCA_007407185.1 Glycine tomentella
AAAATTAGCCATGTTTGCAAACCATGGACTGAACTGCACAGCAAGCACTTGCTCATCAGGGAAAGACTCATTGATCTCAATCTCTGGTCCATCTTGCAAATCTTTCTCCTGAATCCTAGACAAGTGGTCAGCCACCTTGTTCTCTACTCCAGCTTTGTCTCTGATTTCCAAATCAAATTCCTGCAATAATAAAATCCAACGCAGCAAGCGTGGCTTTGCATCTTGCTTGTTCAGCAGAAATTTAAGAGCTGCATGGTCAGTATACACAATCACTTTAGAACCTACTAAATATGACCTGAATTTATCTAAAACATACACTACAGCTAGCATCTCTTTCTCTGTGGTGGCATAATTAACTTGTGCCTCATTTAAGATTTTACTAGCATAATATATGACATGTAAGCGCTTCTCTTTTCTCTGTCCTAAAACTGCACCTACTACATAAGCACTAGCATCACACATGAGTTCAAAAGGTAAACTCCAATCCGGAGCTATCAAAACAGGTGCAGTGGTGAGTTTATGCTTCAAGGTGTTAAATGCTTCTAGACAAGCATCAGTGAAGCAGAATTCTGTGTCTTTCTCCAGCAGTTGACTTAGTGGCTTTGAAATCTTGGAGAAATCCTTGATGAAACGCCTGTAAAACACCTGCATGGCCTAAAAAACTGCGAACACCATTCACATTAATAGGAGGAGGTAATTTCTCAATTAATAACAGTTTAGCCCTATCTACCTCTATTCCCATTTCAGAAATTTTATGGTCTAGCACTGTACATTCTCTTACCATGAAATGACATCTTTCCCAGTTCAAAACCAGATTTGTCTCTTGACATCTTTTAAGAACTTTAGCTAAGTTAGCTAAGCATGAAGTAAAGCAAGGACCAAAAACGGAAAAGTCATCCATAAATACCTCAAGGCCTCTCTCTACCATGTCAGAGAAAATGGAGAGCATACATCTCTGGAAGGTTGTAGGCGCATTACAAAGCCCAAATGGCATTTGGCGGTATGCAAACACCCCAAATGGACATGTAAAGGCTGTCTTCTCTTGGTCTTCCGGTGCTACTGGGATTTGGTTATACCCAGAGTATCCATCAAGAAAACAATAATAGTTATGACCAACAAGCCTCTCAAGCATTTGGTCCATGAAAGGAAGAGGAAAGTATCTTTTCGGGTTGCATCATTTAATCTCCTGTAATCAACGCACATTCTCCAGCCTGTGATTGTTCTTGAGGGGATCAAGTCATTGTTGTCATTTTGGATGACCGTCATACCCCCTTTCTTTGGAACGGTTTGAACTGGACTTACCCAAGCTGTGTCTGAAATAGGATAGATCATACATGCATCTAAAAGCTTAACAACCTCTTTTCTTACTACTTCTTTCATTGTGGGGTTTAATCTCCTTTGTGGTTGCCTTACAGGTTTCACATCACTTTCTAATAGAATTTTATGAGTGCAAAAGGAGGGATTTATACCTTTAAGATCGGAAATAGACCAGCCAATGGCTATCTTGTGCTCCTTGAGTACCTTCAGCAATTTTTCTTCCTCATGCCATTCCAGCCCTCTGTTGATTATGACTAGATATGTTTCATTCTCACCTAGGAAGACATACTTCAAGTGTTCAGGTAATTCCTTCAGCTCCACTTTCGGTGTTCCAGCTGGAATATCATCTTCCTTCTTCTCCATCTCTTCTAGCATAGGTTTACTTGGTTCAGGTTTGACTTCTTGATCTGCAGTGCTTAATTCTGCAGCAAATGTTGTTGCTGTGTTTGCTTCTGTAGAATTTTTTTCTGCATCTCTTGCATTTTCTGATGCTGCTGAATTCTCTACTGCAGTAGTTTCTCCATCAGTTTCTTCTGCAGTTTCTGTTGTATGTTCTGTTGCTGCTGCATTTACTGCATCTTCTTCATCTCCAGCTGCTGTAATACCTGCTGTCATGCCTGCACAAATCACATTATCCACACACATCCATCCTAAAACAATCATGTTCATCGGCTGGATTCTTCATAACATCAAACACATTAAAGACAACAAATTCATTATCCATTCTTAATTCTAACTTTCCTTGCTCCACATCTATCAAAGCCCTAGCAGTTGCTAAAAATGACCTTCCTAACAGCAGAGGGATTTCACTTTCTCCTTTCATATCTAATACAATGAAGTCTGCAGGGAATATAAATTTGTCTACCTTTACTAGCACATCCTCAATTACCCCTGATGGTTTCCTTAAAGAACGGTCTGCTAATTGCAAGGAAACTCTAGTAGGTTTCAATTCAGATATGCCTAGGGACTTACACATTGACAATGGCATTAAGTTTATACTAGCCCCTAAATCACAGAGTGCCCTCCCTACATTTATATTTCCTATGGCTATAGGAATGTTAAAACTTCCTGGGTCTTCAATTTAGGTGGAAGCTTCCTCTGAATTATTGCACTGCACTCCTCAGTGAGTGCTATGGTTTCACAATCCTGCAGTTTGTGTTTCTTAGACAAAAGCTCTTTCATGAAGTTTGCATAGTTAGGCATATTGGCTAATGCCTCAGCAAATGGGATATTAATGTGCAACTTTTTAAACATATCTAAAAACCTGGCAAACTGCTGTTTCTGGAGTTGTTGCTTGGTCTGCATCGGATATGGGGGTTTCTCAAAGCGAGAGAAATCCCACTTCTTCTGTGGAGGTGCAGAATTCTGCTCTTTTTCTGCAGCTTTTTCTTTATTTGTATCAGCTACTGCACTTTCTTTCTTAGCTTCCTTTCTACTCACCTGAGGCTTTTCTGGTGGAGTAAGTACTTTGCCACTTCTGGTTGTAATAGCCTTGGCATGTTCCCTTGGGTTTATCACTGTGTCACTTGGGAAATGGCCTGATGGTCTCTCAACCAGCTGTTTTACAAGCTGACCAATCTGGTTTTCCAGATTTCTGATGGAAGCATCTTGGTTGGTTCTGTGAGCTCTTGTCTCATTTATAAAGGCACTGGTTGCCTGAATGTGTTCTGCTGTTGTCTTTGACAGCTGCAACACTACCTTTTCAAGCTCAGAAATGTCCTTGTTGGGAATGGGAGGGGGTTGCAAGTAGTTGTTAGACTTGTAGTCTAACCCGCCTCCTTGGAATTTTCTTTGATAGTTGTTTCCTGGAGCAAAATTGTAGTTTCTCTGATATGGCTGCTGCTGTCTTTGATCATTCCAAACGCCATTAACCTGCACAGGGTCAGCTCCAACAAGAATAGGGCAAACATTAGATTCATGCTCACCTTGACAGTACTCACAAATAACATGTGGTTGGTTGGCTGCAACTTGGGCTGCAGAGACTTGTAATCTGTCAATCTTTTCAGTCAACTTGGCTAACTGTTGGGCCAAGATCTTCTGTTCTGCAAGCATAGCATCGTTGCTGGACAGCTGGATTGGTTCTCTCTTTGGCTAAAGGGTTATGCTCTCATTTTCGTTTCGGGCCAGAGAATTAATAAGCTCATATGTCTGAGCTGCAGTTTTGGACCTTATAGTACCCCCTGCTGCAACATTAACGATCATACGTGTTTCAGGAGTCATACCGTTAAAAAATATACGTACCTGCTTACCCACAGGCATATCATATTGCGGGATCTCCTGATCAATTCTTGGAATCTGTTCCAAGCAGCACACAGGGACTCTCTTCCACTCTGAGTGAAGTTGGTGATTTTGTTCACCAACCTGTTATATTTGTCCATGGAAAAGTATTCTGCGAAGAATCTCGAGACTAAGTCTTCCCAAGTTGAGATGCTATTGGAAGTTTGTCTGTTTAGCCATCTCAATGCATTTCCCTTAACAGCAAAAGGAAATAGGCTTAGTCTTACAGCATCATCTGAGACCCCTTGTTGTCTGATAGTGTCACAGATTCTCAGAAATCTATCAATGAAATCATGAGGTCTTCAAAGTCTTCTCCACCAAATTGACTGTGTTCCACCAATGCAATCAATGAAGGATTAATGTCAAAGTGATTTGCTTGTATTGATGGTCTCACAATGCTGGAGTTCGGTCTTGTGAACATAGGAGCCAGAATATCCCCCATTAGTTCATCTTCTGGTCTCCGCTGATCATTTCTTTCTTTAGCCATCTCTGCCCCTGACTCTAATTCAGCAATTGAATCAAAGTCAAAGTTTTCAGCTTCTCTCCTTCTTTGTCTGGCTAGCCTCCTTCTTACAGTTCTCTCTATTTTAGGATCGTACCGTAAATCCTCAGGGTTAACTGAACCTCGCATAAAACTCAGAGAAGCGATTAGTAACAAAAATTCCAATCACAAAGATTAAAAATTACTGTAAAAATCCGTTTACCAATCCCCGGCAACGGCGCCAAAAACTTGTTGCGAATGCGGCAAGTGCACCGCTCGTTTCAAGTAATAAAGTGGGTAAGTAGAGTATCATCTCCACAGGGATTGGAATGGGATTCACAGTAATTCTAGGTCTCAGCGATTGGAAAGGAAAAAGAAATTATTTTTGAAAGAATTGTTGTTGTGTGTTGAGTGTTGAAAGTAAAGACAGAATTTAAAGATATAAACGCAGTAAAATAGTTTGAGTTGTTACCAATGTAATGAATAATTGTCGTCAGGCACAACCACCCTTTGATCCCTGCCTCTTTCAATTAACTGGTTATCAAGTTTAATTGATTCTAATTACTCAGAGAATAAATCTTTCCTAATTTAGTTAACCCCTAATCCCTTAGTGAATTAACCCTTTAACCTGAATCAAAAACCTAATCCCTTAGTGAATTCTATCAAGTTAAGCAATTGAAAGAATTTATTATATAGTTTTGCAGTCACGCATCCCTATCCCTAGGCAATGAACAACTGTTATTCTAATCAAGTCAGAAATTAGAACCCCAACATCCCTATTGCGAATCCTAACTCTCAGCATTTACATAGAATGGCCAATTCCAAATAAGAATAGAACAATAAAGAACAGAATAGAATAAAATAATTATAACAATCTCATTCAATACCAGTCAAGTTACAGAGGAGTTCACATCAGTTCTTGGCCTAACCACAATACAAGATTTAGCCTGACATAGGCTTCAAGAACACAAAAAGCTGTCATTGAATACATGATTCTGCTGCAATCCTAGCCTTGATTCTTGATTTCCAAGGGTTTAGAATGATAGAATATGATGTTTAGTGATTTCCAGCATCCTCTCTTCAGTCCCAGAGGCCTTGTATTTATAGATAAGTTTAATTGGAGTAACAAAGCCTTTTCTTGTGCCAAATCTCGAAACAGATCAATTTAAATCAGGAAAGAAATCTTCACGGCGCTAATAGCATGGAGTCCACGAGCTGGAAGGCTGGTACTGGGCATTTGGCACGGATCGCGCGGCGTTTGGCGCTATCCGTGTGGAGCTTTCGAATTGATGACGCGGTTAGCGTGGCTCCTGGCGCGGCTTGCACGGTTTGTTCGTGCTGAAGCTTGGATTTCCTATTGTGGCGCGACTCGCGCGGGATCTGGCGTGATCCGCGCGAGTCCTTCAGTTTAGTTTTTTTCCTTCTTTTGCCTTGATTCTCCTCTTTTTGGCCCTGGAATGCAACAATGTAATGAAATGAGATTTAAATTAAGCATAAACAATAAACTAACCTATTCTATTCTATTTTATTAACTATTTAATTAAATTATAACCTAAACTAGCCTAAAACTAAGATGTGTTTGCAACACATCAGCATTCTATAAATCCAATAAATAGATTATATAAATACAGTAGATGCACTAATTATATATATGTTAGACACAAAAGGAAATAGGATTTGACTCTGGGCAGGACCAAATTCCTAGTTTTATTTTTATTTTAAAGAAAAAAACGTTAAAATGGTTAAACGGTTGACAAAAAACACATTGGCAAGTTCGAACTCGGTTACAAGGACTTTAAAAAAACACACTCTACCATTGTACCACATTTACTTTCGTGCTTAATATCCAAATCACGTTGTATATATCTTTTGTACACATTTCTTAATTGAAAATCACAAAACGACTAAGCAACCTATGTTTAAGTCATATTCAACCTTAAGCTGGGTCATTCTGATCCGATTGCGACCCACGAACCTGAATACAAAACCTGACATAATTTTCCATAATTTTAAAGCTCGGAAAGGTTAGAAACATAATTTTCCATTTAACTTACAAAATTAGTTTGAATTAAAAGGTCAAATTCATAATACCCAGAAACTGAAAATTCAAACTTCACAAAAGATAACAAGAACAAGCAAGGCAAAGGCATAAGCAAAGCTCTAATACCCATAATGGAGTTAATGAACGTGGAGATAAACGTGGAAATCCTAAAATCCATACTAGATCACATCCACAACATTAATATTGATAATGAGTTTGAATTAAGGTTAAAAAAGGGATCACATTCAACAACAAACTCTCATAATTGTTTCCATGCTCGAGAGTTATCTTTTGCTGGGGTCGACAGTTATATTATTTGTAGACTTGGGATGCTATCTATATGGTGTCAATAGATATAGTATACATAGGTATACATACGCAGGATGATGGTTTCGGTTTTATACATAGCCAAGAGTTTTTGTTTGTTGTCTTGGCATCTTCCTGTTGAATCTAGTATGTGCATTAGTTGAGGTATAGATTAAGATTCTCTTGCAGGAAGTGTGATGTCCATGTTATTAGCTTTTATGTGAATATAGGTGGGGTAAAGATCATGTTAATTGTGGTTTGGTAGAGAGATGCTCGACTTTGGGTTGTTACGGTGGCTTGTTTTCATCTTTCTATGTTTTGTATTTTCTTTGGCACATCTTGTGCTTTTTAAAATATATACATTTTGTTTGCCTACCCAAAAAAAATAACAAAAAGATGTTTCAAATTAGGAAAAAGGGGCAATTGAAAAAAAAAAAAAAGTAAAAAGAATGTTATTGTGATGCAATTGCTAAATTTGCAGAAAAGGGGATGTATGTTTTCCCAAAGAATATTTTAAGAAAGTAAACAAAAAATGGGATGGAAAATAGCAATTGCTTTAAGACACATGGGACAGTGTTAGCCCATAAGGTCTTATGGGCTTTTACTATATGGGCCTTTTGGCCTTTGAGCTTTTTGGTCCTAACTTGTGAGTGTAACTTCATACACCCATTTTTTTTCTTCTACACCATTAAAGCTACAGTGCATTTCCGTTTTTACCCCTGTTTATTTAATTTAAAATCAAAGGCTTTTCTCTTCTCCCTCCTCCGCACCTCTGCTTCTTCTTCTTCATCGTGTGGTGAAAGTCCTTGGTGATTGATTTCATTGCGTCGTTGGTTCTGCATTTCGTTCATAGGGCTCGATGGTGTGGTCGGCTGTTGGTGGCGGCACCAGTGTGAGGTAAGTTTTGTCATTTTGGGGCGTGTTTGGGAGAAGAACCGTCGAACGGATTCGGTAATCCGTAAATGTAATACGGATTGATCAATCCATATGGGTTATAGGGATCGGGCAATCCGTAAAACCCATACGGATTGATCAATCTGTACTACATTTACGGATTACCTGATCCGTATGGGTTATACGGATCAGATAATCCGTGAGACCCATAGGGATTACCCAATCCATATTAGGGTATTTTTTTTAAAAAAAAAAGCTATTTAAATAATTAGGAACCTGATTTTTCAATTGTTATCCATGGGTTGATGATGATATGCTATTTGATTGTATATGCTTCTTTACATGTGATTTTGAACATCAAATAACTCTCAAATATAGGAAGTATGATTGTTAGAATTGGACTTTGTAGGTGACTATGCTTGTCAATCAAAATTGTGTATAGTTAGATACTGAATTCATTAAAAATTGTCTAATATTGAAAGACCTACGGAATAATTATAATAATAATAACTTAGTATGATAAACCACTAAACGGATAAAAAGAGGAAAGTACACAAGGAGGCGTGTCTTTACCGTTACAGTTTATGATGTGCCTAGACAAAAGACATATTCCCATATATATCGGTCACCATGCATGTGAATCAACCTTGTGTAACCCGATATCAGATTCTTTTCTTAGAATTTGAATTGATTGGCTTCTATGCCATCGAATTGGACCTGTGTAACCCAATAAACAAATGTTGTACAGATTATGGCTAGGACTAAAAGAGGAATGCATCGACCTGTTGGTGGAGCTCCTGAGCAGCGTAGGCCTACAGCATCTGCTCGTCGAGAAAGGGCAGGTGTTAGTGTTCTTGAGGATCCTCCAGTTAAGGATCCTCTAGTTGAGGAACCACATATGCATACTAATGTACCTGCGATGGAGGATGTAGGTACTGAAGGTTTTCCAGGAGGTCCAGAAGACTGTTCAGTCTTGACTGGTTATGCCGACCATGTGGCTGCTAAAGTTTGGTCAGGAGAGGTATTTATAAGACGATGACATGTTGTTTAGGATAATATGTTTGCTTCTGAGACATTGTAAACATGTGTTCATGTATTTATTGCAGGAATGTGCAGAGCTAAAGTTGGCTTCTCATGGACGTAAGGTTACTAAATTCGGGAAGCCAGCTGCTGAGATTGAAGGGTTAGTGGCTGCTACTGGCCTTAGTCCGCTGATACGTTGCTCAGTGGAGACTGGAGATCCGGGATTGCTATCTGCATTTGTAGAGAGATGGCACGCTGAGACTTCCAGTTTTCATTTGCCTATCGGTGAATTGACTATTACGCTGGATGACGTCGCCTCCATACTGCATATCCCTATCATGGGAGTGTTCCATTCCTATGACTAGATAGACGTTGGAGACACTATTACTCTGTTGGTGGAGCTGCTTGAAGTCAGTATAGATGAAGCTGAAGCCGAGACGACACAGTGCCACAGGGCATATGTTCGATTGTCCTGGCTTCAAGAATTGTATTTTAGGCTGTGTGACTCTAGGCAGTGGATACTAGCAGCCAAGGCATATCTGTTGCATCTTGTTGGTTGCACTTTGTTTTTGCCAACAAGAGTGCAACACATATAGGCGTTCAATTCTTACAGCCTTTTTGCAACATCGATGAAGCTGCGGGATTTGCCTGGGGAGCTGGTGCATTGGTGCATATGTATAAGAATTTGAGTTATGCATCAAAGCACCACGAAAAGCATCTAGCTGGATACATTACTATATTACAGTTAATATTGTGCATTTGTGTGTCTGTGACTTTGTTATGTTTTGAATTATTTCTGACTTTCATCATTTTATTTGTAGTGCTGGATATATGAGCATTTTCCTAGTGCTTATGAAGAGACGCAACCGCGTGCCTGTCGCTGGAAGAGTGCGAAGGCGTTACCGGGCCCTTAGGCGTTACCGGGCCCGTATAGACAAGTTGAGACCTAATGACATCTATTGGACACCTTATGCGGAGCACCGGGCCCTTAGGGATTTCTAGCCAATTAGTTTATTTTTCGGTTTCATTAGATGGGGTCCTAACATTGTTAGGTACTTGCCAGATAGGGTAGTTAGGCAGTTTGGCCAAATTCAGGAGATTCCAGAGCTGCCTATGTCGGAAGTCCCCTCCACTGACAATGTTGATGAGCGATGGGTCCACTTCTCGGATTACCTTATATCGACCAGTGACTTGGTACATTATCCAAGTCACTGTGTTGCTAGATATTTGGAGTGGTTCTATCGAATCTCACACCCATTTATGACTCCAACACAGTATGCACAGGCCCGTTCACATGTTCCATTTGGGCCTATTACTAATGCAGTTCCTCCCCCTTTAGCAGATGTTCGTCCCCCTCAACCAGAGGAGCCTCCCCATGCATCTGATGTGACTCTGGAGGGCCAGCTGCCAGCACATGCGGTGGTAAAAATATTTCTATCTATTTATGCATTGTGTTATCATATGTGATTAAATTGGGTAATGTTTTTATTTTCTGTCATTGTAATTGCAGCTGGTTTGCCAACGGCTGGCTGAGGGCTTGCAAGCCTTCATTGATGACGGGATAGTTACAGAGGGCTCAAAAGCATACTCTAGGACGCAACAGATGTTGCTTCTAGCTTGTAATGTCAGGGAGCATGGCATTGTCTATACCTGAGGAAGACGACCACGAGATACACAGCGGAGGCACCTTGAGTAGCCCACCAATCATTTATATCATGTAGACAATATTAATGTTGGACAAACTTGTATATGTAGTGATACAATTATGAAAAATAACAGTTTATTCATTGTTCAAACATTTCTACACATCTCGTAAGTCTACATGTTGAGTACACAATTCATACATCTAGCATACGTTTGAATTCTATTAATGTAATTCATGGGCTAGTCTCGTGTTTCGCTGGTACAGTGAGTATACATTTTATTCAAATACATATTTGCAACAATTTATAAATTTTCAAGAGTCTATTATTCAGCAAACTGCAACCATACGGATTGACTAATCCGTATGGGTTATATGGATTGCCTAATCCGTATGGGTTATACGGATTGCCTAATCCATATGGGTTGCACAGATTGTCTAATCCGTATGGGTTATACAGATTAGTCAATCCGTATAACCCATATGGATTAGTCAATTCGTATGGATTATACGGATTGAGTAACCCATCTAATCCATACGGATTAGGCAATCCGTATAACCTATACAGATTAACAAATTCGTACGACACCCACACACACCGCACACATTTGCACACTTCGATGACGACTTTGCAACTCCGACAACCACCACAACTCCGACGAAATGAACGAAATGTCACCAAAAATCACCAATGCTTTTGAAATGCACTTGAGGCGAACCAAGATCAACAACAACAACCAAAAATGCTCAAAAGTGTGCTCAGCTCAACTCAAATATGTCACCAAAGCTTCAGGGGCATTTTCGGGTTTTTAAAAATATAAATGGTGTAGTAGAAATTTTGAATGGTGTATGAAGCACCACTCCTAACTCGCTCATGTTGCCTAACTGTGACGACAAGTTATTTTCTCTTCTCTTCACATACTATAAAGTAAAGAGACTACATATAATTTATTATTTTGACTGTTTGTTTAGGGATGATATAATCCTCATAAAAAAAATAGGGATTATATAATCATATAAGGCATAAGGGTTATGTTTTGACATTTTTATAGACACTGACTATGCCAGCTTATCCCTGTTCAATTTAATTATTTAATCAGTAGATCAAATTAAATGCTTTTCAATAACCCTTCTTGGCTGTCTCCAAATATATTCATGCAAGGTATTTTAAACTAAAGCTATCTTTGTTGGTGCATCAACCTATCACTAGTTGCCAACTTGCCATATTCGATCCCTGTTTATATATATGTAGCATATTAATGTGCAACATATTCTTATTCTATAATAAATATTTAAATGGAACACCAATTTTTGTCAACATCAACAACACCTTTAACCCAAGTTAATTGAAATCGGTGGTAGATGAACCTAATGATAGTTCGGAAAAAAGACAAAGAAAGAGAAAGGGAGAGGGAAAGAAAAAGTGGAAATAAGACAAAAAAGATGAATAATAAGCTAAAATAAAATAGGGGTAAAAAGAGGAGGGGAAAAATGTAGAGGAAAAGAACTAAAAAAAATGAAACGACTAGAACATAGAAATACTAATGGGTTTAACCATCCATCAAGCTTATAGCTTTTCTCCACTCTGTCCTAAGACATACCATCCACAAATCTATATCTCACCCCATTAGGTCTTGTTTAACTACCTTTCCTCAGGTAAATTCCGGGCGACCTTCACCTCTCTTTGTGTCGAGCTCTTGGTAACAAACTCTTGTTCTTACGGGAGCATCCAGTGGTCGTCTCATAACATGTCCAAACCACCTCAATCTATGCTTTCTCATCTTTTCACACACCGATACCACTGCTACCTTTCATCGAATATCCTCATTTCTTATCTTATCTATCTTCGTATAACCACACCTCCACCTTAACATCCTCATTTCTGCTACCACTATTTTATGCTCATGTTACCTATATTCTGGTCATCATTCCGCTCCATATAACATTGCTGGTCTTACAGCTGTTCTATAAAATTTCCTTTTAGCTTAAGGGGAATTTTACGGTCACACAAAAGCCCCGATGCACTCCACCATTTCATTCACCCTGCTCTGATTCTATGATTCACATCCTCATCAATCCTACCAAAAGAAAAAAAAAATCATCCATCCATCTTCCCTCTCTTGGATTTGAATTCGGGGCTCATCATACAAAGTAACTGGATTGCATTACTGTGTGTTGGAATTAATAGCTAATTTATTGGATCATGTATGCAAGTGTGTTAAAAGTTAATTTGTGCTCATGGTCTAGCAGCCAGTTTTGCGGTCACCTTTCAATCTTGTATTGCTGAGTATGCCTTTTCTTTTTGCAAACCTTATTGATAATGGTCATATTATTTTCTCATGATTTCTTTTATTCTTTATAGACAAATTTGTAAAATCAGTGGTATGCAAATACTTAATCTTTGCAAGTAATTGGAATTTCATCTTACTAGTGTGCAGGATATCTAAGGCATTACAAATTAGTTGACAATCTTGGACTCATCACGGAGTATGACATTGGAGAAAATAAACATCCACTCAGAAACTGATCAAGTTTGATGCAAAAAATTATAAACCTAGAGACATTTGGTTTGACATCTCCTAATTATTTCCATAATTCAAAAATTCATATCCATTAATATTTCTGAGCAAAGATCACAACAACAAAAAAGGAAAGAATCATAGGTATAGATTCTCATTATCAGATCTATACACATAAAATGATTATATATTTTGCAAACCAAATAACTCATTATTAAAGTGAATCCATGGTCACCATGAGACTGCTAGCAGCTGTAGCCGGTGACGGCTAGCAAAACAGCAATAGCAACTGCAGCTGTTGCCCATATATTTCTCCCTTGCTGGTGGTTTGACGATGCAGCATTCTGAGAGTAGGAAAAAAAATGTGATACTGATGAGACATATTTGTATATAATTGTAATGTAATTTGATATTTCACTAGACAAAGATATTACCAAATTCAGACTTGGTGATGGTGCTGGTGTTGTGTCTGATTCTGCTGTGGAATCAGGTGGTGCCGGGGGACTTTTGCGAACAATTGTTGGTGCTGGAGCTGGTGCCTGATGCCTCCTGTGCCTGTGCCTGTGCCTTCTATGCTTATGTGACGATGGCGCCGGTGCTGGTACCTCTACTGCCGGCGTTGGTGCTAATGTTGGTGGTGGAGGAACAGGAGCTGGTGTTGGTGCTGGCTTTGTAGGTGCAGGAGCGGGTGCTGGTGTTGCCTTTGCTGGTGCAGGTGCAGGGGGTGTTTTGGCTGGTGTTGGAGCTATCTTTGGTGGTGGCAACGGCGGTGGCGTAGCAACAGGTGGTGGAGGTAGCGGGGGTGGCGATGTGGGAGTTGCAACAGGTGATACTTTTGGTGGTTGTGGTGGTGGAGTTAGAGGTGGTGGCGCTTTTGGGTTTGAAGCAGGTGCAACTTTTGGAGCTGGTGTCACAGGTGCAGGTTTTGGAGCTACAATTGCAGGTGGCTGGGATGTAGTCGGTGGTGTACTTGTGGTTGGAGGGGATGCCACCACTGTCGGTGGTTGCGTTACCGCTGGTGGCGTGCCGGAAGATGGGGATGTTGCAGCTGGGGTTGTAGGTGGTGAGTTTGCCGGTGCGGTTGCAGGTGTTTGGGCATTGGAAGGTAGCTGGCAGCAGAGGCTTACCAAAGCCAAAGCCCAGAACACTGCAGCCATTGTATGATAAATGTTGTGATCTGGTTGAGAAAGCAGAGTTTACTTCTTATATATGGGCTAATGTGAAGCACAAGGTTGAAACGTATGGTGTGGACTATCTGTGGAAGGAAGAATGTAGCCTTCATGTGATTGTGACATCATTTAAATATTAATCATCTAACAAGGTTAACAAAGGAAATAGTAGAGTTAGATTTAGCTTCAATTGCATCAAGGGGGATCGTTGAAATCATTAGTCCTGGTCATTTAGACTGTTATCACAGGTTCACACATTCATATTATGGTTATGGCCTAACTTGTATTTTAAGCAGACTTAATTATTTTTCATATTTGCCAGGACAAAAGGTTTGGTGGATTAGGCAAGGAGGGATGGAATGAATAAAATAATGTTTTATGTTAATGAGAACATAATTTCACCTACTAATTTCCACACATACCTATCTGTAAGTACGAGGTCTCTATCACTTTCTGTTAATACTTGATGGTTCAACTTACCATTGTGATTGTGATGTTTCATCAGCAGTTCAATCGCTGTACATACTCTAGGTTTCTGTTTCTTGCAAGTGATCTCAAATTCTCACCCAATCACCCTTTCCAAATAAATGAAAGGGAACAATGACAGACAGGCTTTACTATATCATTACATTCTAGTCATCCTAAGCGTTTGAAGTCGTTACTTGAAATTAAAGTAGGCAACGTCTGAAATTATTGTCTTTGACAGCTTAACTGATTGAATACTCTAGAGAAATTGAACATTGTACTTTTCACAATGACCATTCATTCATGTTTGATTATTTTATTTAGAAGCTCATTTAAAACATGGGAAAATATGTGATTATTCTCTTTTACAAACAGAACATGATGTGGAAGACGTCATGTATCTTGTTGAGTAACTTAGAGGGGTTGTGAGTAACAGGAAGGCAAGAAGGGTCATTTGACGGTTCCTCTTTCTTCTTTTTCCTTCTTAGCTGAAAGAATTGCTGCATTGCATCTGCACACTCAGTGGCTAAGACCCCTCTTCTTATTTTCATGTTTGGATGGAATGGATGAACTGGGGCAGGAGGCATATCTCTTTGTTCTGATACATTTTCTCCTCTATCAGGGAAAATTCTGCAGAAAAAAGTTCAAGAAAGAGATGTAATATTTGATGTACTGAGCTTTCAAGAACATTTCATGTGCTGAGCTTTCAAGAAAATTTCCAAAAGGACTCAATTTCAGTTAGTAAAACAATTGGAAACCCCTTCCCTACTTAAGTTGTAATCCTAGCACATTTGGACAAATGCAGCTTATTAAAGCTCAGAAAAAGGTAAATTAGGGATGAATTCCGGTAAAAAGATGTTGACAATGGGGTTGTATACAGAAATGACATCTATATAACATAAGAGACTTTGATAGACGTGCTAGGTCAATGTAAGAGTTTTTACAACCAATCAGAAATTATCCTTGATATACCTTTTAATGTAGTTATTATAAAAAGGCAAATGCGAACTAGTGTCCTAAGGATATTGGTTAAGGAACTTAGAGTAGAAATGTTTTTATTGGGAGGCGAAAAATTGTGTTGCCCATGATTTTCTTGATGCTCTCTTATGATTTACACAATAAACATTTTTCCCTTTTAGTTCTTTAACCAATGCTCCAAGGGCACTGGTTAGTAAGACCCTTATAAAAATCAATAAATTGACCCTACATCATAATTTGTAATTAGGTGACAACATAAAAAATTTCTTTACATGTTAATGTATACACTATTTTCTATAAGTAAAAACCATGTTTCATAAGCTTATTAATGATGTCTTGATAAAAGAATATGGGATTTGACATTAAAAAAATTTAAGCAGTGACCATATACTCAAATACCAAATGTTCAATATGCATTATGGTTGAGGGCATTGTGATCCTTTTCTAATTATAATAATATATATTTTAATACGTATGTGCACAATCCCTCTTTTTCAGTAGTGTTTTTTTATGGAATGACCAATTCAACTAAAGATAACAAGCGGGAAAATAAAGGTATGTAGAGACCAATTCTGCCAAATATAGGAAAAAGTTTCATGAAACATTGATAAACCATAAAGACTCCCTTGTTAGAACTTAATGATAAGCAAATAAAAGAAGTACGTTGGCTGCATACCTAATCCAGCTACCATCAGCTCCAAGAAGCTTATTGGGAGCACCCCACACAACAGTGTGTATTCTTGCCTGAAGGATAGCACCAGCACACATTGGACATGGCTCAAGCGTTACATAAAGTGTAGTTTCCTGAAAGTGGGAAAATTTTCTCCTTAAACAGATGAACCATCAAACTAATTATCAAGTTGTATCAATACCAGAACTAATCGATATCATCCATTTCTCAAGAAATACAAAATTACTAAGTGATCCTTCAAGCAATGTTTGGTAAGAAAGAATTGAAATGATGGAAATGGTTCATCTACCAGGACCACACGTAAGTCCAAATACAAAAATCATTCACTACCACTTCAATTCTCATTCCCCTGTACTAAATGAAAATTGCTTTAGGTTATTAAACATGCCATTATAGTCAAATTCTCTCTTTATTTTACAGAAGCATTATTTTTAGTAACATTACTTATGAATATTGATTAAATTAAATAGCAATACATTAATAAAGTAATCGAATTTGGGCTTCTCTTTAGTGTGTGGCTCACTAGCTCTTTTAAGGGGGTTGCCATTTCAGATTCTAATATAGATTGGCCTGCCATTGTGCACTGATTTTCTTGAGCTCCATTTTGCTTGTTCTTTGTATTTTTTTATTTTTCCTTTTGCAGTTCTCTTACGGGGGTTATCTTATCCTTCTATCTTTGTATATCTCATTTTTCTTAATGAATTTCTTCTTTTTTAATAAAAAATAAATTGCCACAGCAAGGGTTTTCAACATTATCAATCGTTAGATATAGAAGTACTAGGGAGTGATAGATTATAAAGTAATCTGATCCTCATATTATTTTCTTTCAATGATTTCACCTGCTTTAAAAATGAATCTATCTTGCTAATATATACTTTTACAGTTTTGCATTGGATATTTCGATAATGCTTGCATGTATGCAAATAAACCTTGTTCTTGAATTAATGCATCCTCATAAGAATTAAGAAAGCTGCATAGCAACCAACTATTCGTAAGTAAAATTATCAATGGCAATAGTTTAATCAGTGATGATGAAGGATGAAGGGCACTACATGTCTAACGATATTCAATCATAGGTACTCGTGAATACAAAAGAAGAGCCTCAACTTTCCCAGTTGAATGATGATATTTAATATTTTTTATATAGATCTTTCATGTCTTTAATTTTAAAAGTCTCATATCTATAATTTATTCTTATTTTATATAATAAAATACTTACTATTAATATTAATAATGAAAACATGTAATATTTATTTTATTTTTATTTATAAATTTTATTTAAATTTAAAAATATCTTTGCAATGGCAACTTGCTTTGTTCTGTAAAAATAAATATTAGACTATAGATGTCTTTTACTCTTTAACATAAAAGTGATGGAATATTGTCACATATTAAATTAGTCGTACCACAAGAGAATCACAACAATGAATATTAAACTTTGGGTGGTGTAATATCAAAATAACTAAATTTCCAAACTAGGAAAACTTACTGATAGTCTCCATGATCGGAGAAGGTTTGAAGCTTCTCGTATACAAATCATCTCGGCGTGGGCAGTGCAGTCCCGTAACTCTTCTACTCTGAAACAGATATTAAGATATAAATTAAAAATAAAAAACTAGGGCAATTACAAAGAATGAAATAATACCATCACACTTGCAAAGAATGACATAATATCATCACACTTACAAGTTGCAGCCTCGAGCAATAATTTTCCCATGCTGCACAAGAACAGCCCCAACAGGTACCTCCCATGTATCAGCAGCCTTCTTGGCTTCCAAAAGTGCTTCCTTCATGAACATTTCATCTACTCTTCGCTGCTCAAGTTCACATTGATAGGCTTCTTCCCAGTCATCAAACCTATCTCTTAAGACTTGCCTGTTCCGTTGAAACTTCCTTTGCTTCAACTCTCCATCCTTTCTCTCTGAGCCAGACAATTCAGACTGCACAGGGGCAACAGATTCCTTGATTGGAACCACTGATTCAGCTCCAGACATGTCAGATCCACCAATGCTTACAATTTCTCCAACAATAGAAGGCCCTCTGGCAGGTAATGAAATTGGTAATTCCATGTTTTGAGTGCCAGAAGTATTGACTTTCAAATCTTTTTTATCTTCAGTCCAACTAGCATTTTCCTCTCCAGAAGTGTAAGATGCGCCTACTGACATTGATCCACTTTCCAATGTATTTGGGGATGACAATCCAACTTCAACATTTTTTCCTTTGTCCTTCAGTTTTGTATTGTCAGACACCTCTCCCTCACTTTGGGTATAATGTTTACCCGGTTTTAACTTATCAAAAGTAATGGCTTGTGGTGGTACGCTTGTTTCTTTTATGACATCAGTTTTAGTGGTTTCCTCATGCTCCTGCCCAGAAAACCATGTGTCGCTGTCAGACTTGTTTGGAGAATTTCTCGCAGCTGATCTTCCAGCTGAAGTGGAGGAACCAGCACGTGAACCCCAAGGTAATCGAACAATATCAGCAATCATACCCCATAAGGACCTCCCAGTTCTAGTAACAAATGCTTTCCCAGTTTCCTTGCTGATCTCTGTTTCTTTGGCTACTAGACCTTGCTCAGAAGATGGTTCTGTGACATCCCACATCTCATCAGAAGGTCCTTTGGTCCCAGGAAACCCAGAGGAACGACTAGAATCATGCTCCTTTGACTGAGCACCATTTTGAGTGCCTTTTTGCCTTGAGCTGTAGATCTGATCACCACCAACTTCGAGAGTCAATTTTGTTCCTATAACGTCCATCTCTTGTGCTTCTGAAGTCGTTACTTCATGCCTGACCCTCTCAGCAAACTCATCAACAAACTGTCCAGATGATTTCTCTAAACGATCAGCTGAATCAATAGCATCTGGATGCAAAGCAGACCTTCTTCCTGAATTGTCATACAAAGCAGAAGAGCCACTTTCTGAAGTTCCAAGGAAGATCTCAGGGCTTGCAATTCCTGCAGTGAGTTCAACATGTGCTGAGTCTCCACCCATTTCAGAAGAGGAAGGGATCAAAATTGTTGCAGGCCTCCTTTTTTCACCTGTTGCTAATATAATATGTTTTCCAGCCCCAGAAATCAAATTCAATGATCCTTGGGAGCTGGATTCCTCTCTTGAGGTAGTTTCATCAGAAATTGAAAGGTTGCTAGATCTTTGGTCATCTCTGGCCAATTCAAAATTTGCAATCCTTTCATCAGTGTGGCTAGAACTTTCTCTAGTTCTAACAACTGATGTTGATTTACTTTTTGGAATTAATCTCACCTTCTCATAAGCTTTTTGAGAACTTGAAACTTGCTTTTCATCACTGGCACAACCTTCTGATAAAGTGCCGACAAGTTCACATCCTTTCCTGTGTTGGAAACTCTGAGTTGTCCTTTTATCTTGTTGGAGCCACGTAACCCTTGCATCTGAGCTTATGTTCGAATTTTCTTCCATGTTCATTAATCTAGTTCTAGACTTCATGCTAGATGTATCTTCAACATTGATCTTGTGAACTTCTGATACTTCAGAAAATTGTTCAGATTTTTTTCTTCTCTCTTTATCCTTCGTCGTAATGATCTTCTCTCCTTTTTGGTGTTGCTGCTCCTCCACTCCCTGAACAGAACTCAAAACTGAATCCTTTTCCACTTCCATGTCCTTCATCCTAGAATTTGAGGTCCTTTCAGTGTCTTCAATTTTTAAATTTCCAGAATATTTCTCCATGTCCTTCATCCTAGTATTTGAGGTCCTTTCAGTGTCTTCAATTTTTAAATTTCCAGAATATTTCTGGGAACTTCTATCTATCACATTCTTTCCAGTGGTAGAAGCAGAACCAACAATTTTTTTATGCTTATCATTTGTTTCTTGTAAAAGTGTTTCTGATATTGCAAGGTTCCCTTCCCTGCCACTGAATGCCTTCTTTGATGTCAAAGTTTGCTTTTCTGTGGTAGAAGTTGAACTAACAAACTTTTTATGTTCATCAGTTGTTTTGTTCAACATTGTTTCTGATATCTCAAGCTTCCCTTCCCTGCCACTGAATTCCTTTTGTGATAACAAAATTGTCTCAACTTCTTCACAACCAGACTCAGTTTGAATATATGCTTTGTTAGCTTTCTTATCCAAATTGTCAACAAAAGATGATTTATCATCCTCAATATTGACTCGCTTTTGTGAAATAGATGATTTTTTATGACCAGATTCATGTGTTCTAAATTCTCTTGAATGCATGTCCTGTTGTTCTCTTGTGGATTCAGTGTTTTGCAGAGTTCCCTCGGTCAGCTTCTTTTCAGACTTGTTCCTTAGGTGCCAATCAATATCCACACCAAATGCAATTCTTTCCTTATTAGAAACAGCCTGCAGCTTCTTTGAGTCATCCCCTTGCCTATTGAATTCTTCCTTCACTTGTTCCTCCAGATGATTTGCTTCATCCTTCTCATATTCCAGAGACGACTCTTCCAAACCAATCTCATCCCGAACTTCCAGCTCACTCCCAAAATCTCCTGATGAGAGAGAGTAATAAGATGAACAACTAGACGCATCTCTTCGTTTCCTATGGTTTTCACTTTTTCCAAAGGCTTCCCTTTCTTTGTTGGCTTTTCCATATTCTCTTCTCAAGTCTATGGTGGATGATTCAGGTCGCTTCAAATTTCCTTTTTTCTCTGCTTCTACTTTCTCACTTGAACTCAAATGTCTCTCTCTGCTCAGATTTTTTCTTTTCTTCTCAAGTTCCACTCTTTTTGATGAAGACGCATTCTTACATTTCCTACAAATAGCATCCTTATCTGCCTCCTCACTCAACAAGCTGAGAACTGCTTCAGCATCATCAGAACCAAATGAATGGGAAAATTCTCTCCCTTTCAGGGAAGCAGCACGAATACATCTTCCCTTTATTCTCCATCTACTATTATTCCAAACAGCTCTCTCATTGACAGCTCTCTCATTGACAGAAGAATTAAGCTCATGACAACCTCTGAGGACACCATAAGCTGGTAGCCGGGAAAGGTAATGGTCTCCACCACCCAATATCAACCTTCTAGATGCCAACAATTGAAGAAGAGCAGATTGCCTCAACCCATTTATAAGACAAGGTTTTATGGGTACTCTGTAAGTGGAGACTGAACAGCAATCACAACAACCACAGCATGACAAACAGTATAATGGGGTTCTGTCAAATCTTTCGTAACAGAAGTTTGAGTAGCCATTGAAAGATAATGAGAATGGTTCTTTACACCTAACAGCATATATTGTTGAGCTAACATATGCGTTGCTCATAGTTGCATGCGTCTTCCCACAAGAGTGAGAGAGCGTACCTTAACAAGAGTGGGTTTTTTTTAATTACAATTGAGCTCAAACAAGTAGAGAAATCATGTCAGATGGCATAGATTAAAATGCCAAAATGCAATAGGCCGTAATCTGTTAGGTGCTGATATAGAAGCTTGGTATTAGCCTATGCACAAGAATAATTGACATAGTGAATCACCTTCCCAAAAAGAACAAGACCTGATATTCACACTCTGCTTTCACCTTTCACACCTGTACCATTAGATGGTTCAGCGAAATCAGAATGACTAAATCAACTTATCTCAGTATCTAAAATAATTTAACCTCAGAACAGATGGTAACAGAAAATGACACTACACAATATTTCAGAAAGGGGTGCATTCATCTCACTTCCTGATTGTCTCAACTCTCATGTCACAACAGTCCCAAAATACATAAAGCAGATCCATCTGGTACTTTAAAGAGAAAACATATGACCATTCTGTATTATCAATATTTTTATTTAGAGAACAACTACCAAGCATAAACAAACTTCGTCAAAAAAAAAAAAAAAACTGACGCAAAACATATGTCATATCTTATTATGACAATTTAAAAAGATCTTAACAGAATCACAGTCACAGCTCCTCAAATGGTCTCATCAATCACTCATTCCTTTCATTCAACCACATTTAACAAATTCAGTTATAACATTATCCCAACCACCAAAAGGACTCCTACAATATTACACAGAACTTATCTAAACAGGAATAACTCACCCACCTCAGGTCACATCCATTACATCAACATCAACATCAACAGCACCTTTAACCAAGCTAATTAGAGTCCTTTAACCCAAGCTAATTAGAGTCAGTGTTAGATGAACCCAATGATAGAAGATCACATCCATTAACCCATCAAAAAACTGAGAACACACTACATAGATTCATGCTCATTCGTCACACAGCACAAGTTCATTAGCCTAATGAAATCACTTGAAATTGACACTCAGATTCCGCAACAAACTTCAACCCAACACACAGAAACCCCATAGTACCACACAATTCCACGGCAGTAAACTACCTCAGTTTCAATCTAAAAACTACAACTTTTCATGTAATCAAACCATCACCAACCCAGAACAATCATTTTGCACTTCAAAATTTAGAATCTTTTTACATTATTATTATTCTTATAAAACGAAATCAACCCATTATAATTAAAGGGTTTAGTAGACCTAATGAAAGAGAAAAGAGGAAATAACGAAAGTGCAAGAAAGAGTTTTGTACCTGAGTGATAGAAGGAAAGGACCTTGAACAGTGATGGGGGTGTGGTTTTCCTTAGGCTTAACCCACGAAGAGAAGATTAATGAAAGTTAAGATTTGAATGATGGGTCACACAGAGAAATAAAATGAGATTTTGGGAAAATAAAGAGAGGGTGAGGGAAATAAAAATGGTTTGTTATTGTTGTCTTCAGCCGTTATGGGCCCATTTATGACCACTTTTTTTTCTACAATAACTATCTCGCCTTTTCTTCCTGCACTCAGTCATAAGAGAAAAAATTGAGAATATTCTTATAGGTCTAGAATATGTGACTTTTGTATTATTAGTATGATATTTTAATCAATTCAACTAATAGGTTAATTATATTTAAAAATAATTAATTTTATTATATATAATATTAAAAATTTTAATATATATTTAATACATATATAAGTTTATATAATAATTAATTTTGATCTATTAATGTAGTTTTTTACATATATAAATTCTAAATAAAAATCATAGATTTAAATAAAAATTATAGGTTTAATAAAAAATTATATATATGTAAAAAATACATTATTAAATCAAAAATAGTTAGTATAAAATTTATTATATAAATTTATATGTGTATTAAATATATATTAAAATTTTTTCTGTTATATATAACAACATTAATTATTTTTTAATATTAGTTTGAATGTTTAGTTGGTTAAATCACTCTAGATGTATGAAGTAATATTGACAATACAGATTTTTTCTCTTATAAAAGTTGGTTGCATCTTCGAACTTAAAAATAAGTGATATGATGTTTGTGATGTATTATTCAATTATGGAAAATTAGGTAACTTATATTA
Organism: Glycine tomentella; assembly: GCA_007407185.1. Classification (NCBI taxonomy): domain Eukaryota; kingdom Viridiplantae; phylum Streptophyta; class Magnoliopsida; order Fabales; family Fabaceae; genus Glycine; species Glycine tomentella. The sequence goes on from PYAF01006148.1 coordinate 137,678, forward strand.
TAATTCATTTAATTAAATTTAAAAATATATTATCTAATTATTTTTTTTATTCATCTAATCTAATTTGATGAAATATTATCTAATCAATTGTAAGTAAATATTATCTAATAAATTTTAAATTTATCTAATAAAATAATATTATTTAATTATATCTAATAAATTTATCTCGTAATTATTTTTTATTTAACATTAGAATCAAGTATATCTTCATATTTAAAATTTGAATAAATTAATTATTATCATACATATATATTTTTTAATCAAGGTAATTATAAATATTTAAATTTTTTATTATAACAAAAGGAAACAAGTATTAGAAATAAATATATGCAATTAAAAAAAAAATATTTATGTAAAGAAATTAACACTATTACAATTAATTTAATTTATGATGTTATTTTGTATGTAATATTTTTGTAATAAAATTCTATTTAATAAATTAAGATTAAAATAATATTATATAATTATGTAAAAATGGTATTTAATCTTTTTTTATAAATATTAAATAACAATAGTTTCGTATATAATGTTATTAAACATAAAGACAAAATATGATTTTATAATAAATATATCAACTAATTAAATATATATTAATTTTTAGTATTAAAATTTCAACTATATAATGTAAATATTATTCATAGTTAGTATTTATTCATAAAATTAATTAAAATTATTTTATACGATTTTTAAGTAAAATTAATTTTATAAGATTTCAAATTAAAGATAAATACTAGATTTTATATTCGTCCAATATACATATTTGATTAAATTATAAATTTTTAAATTTACACTTAGTACTTTTATATTTAATAAATATTTAATATATGTATGTATATATATAAATTTATCATTTTTAAAATATTTAGTATCATATTAAATATAATTACATTAAAATTGTGTTAACAAATATTTAATATGATACTTTATAAAATTACATTTAAATGATAATTAAAAAAATCTAATTAATCTTTTTAATTAATATATTTATTATAAAATCATATTTTGTCTTTAT
>PYAF01006148.1:154612-213709 GCA_007407185.1 Glycine tomentella
TTTGGGGCTCATGTTGCAGGAGTTGAGACTGAAGTCCCTGAGAGATCCCAAGGCAAGAGGCCTGAGCTGAGATAGTGTGAAAACAACCCTAGGTCTAGATGACTGAGCTTGTTAGCTCATATTTTGTTCATTTTGTCTGTACTTTGGAATCCTAGGGGATAGTTGTATAGTTTTGAGAAAGTGTACTGTGTAAACACCAAATATTCACCATATATGTATATAAAGTGTATTACTATTGAATTCAGGCTTCCTTTATCGTTTATTTCCATGCTTGCTGTGACACTCTGATATTGTAATAATGATAACACGTCGGGTGCACACGGGGTGTTACACATTACGATTAGAAATGACAAATGTAACCTAGGCTAAATTAAACCATTATATCCCTAGACATGGTATCATTTAGAAGCATTTCTCAGTTCTTAAAGCAATAACCATTTTCCAATGAGTTAAAACCTAAAACAAAGCATACAAATGGGTAATCAAACCAAAAATATGAATAAGGGTTTTAGCTTCTCATTTCCATGAGGAGCTTACAACAATGGAGGATAAGGGAAATGAAGTGAGATGGAATGGAAGGGAAGGAGGTGAAGAGGAAGCCCAATAGTGTAGAAGGATGTCTCCTTTGACCTAGTAGAGCTCCCAAAACCTCCAAGTGTGTGTTCTGTCCTTAGGAATCAATGAATTTCTTTTGATTTTCCTCCAATTTGCCTTAAACGCTGCCCAAATGTCCAGCTGGATAAGTAACCACGTGCTGTGCAAGCTAGTCGCGCTAAGCGGGCCTCGCGTTGGGCGAGTTGCTGCTTCGCCCTAAGCAAGCTTGTGGCGCGCTGAGCGAGCATCTCCAGACTTGAAATCCATCTTCCATTTCCTTTTAGTGAATTCTACAAAAAATGTAACTAAAACTTCATAAATCAACTAGTTCAAGCATCCACTGGATAATAGCTCAGAAAAAGCTACTTCCTATGTTTTAATCACAAAAAGAAGCATTAAAAGAGGAAAAGAATAGATAATTGCTAAGAAATTTACATGTAAATTTACGTATGCTTAGAAATTATCAACAGGTCGCCAACAAATTCCAAACTAAAGAAGTTATACTCCTCCAATATTATCATACTATAAGAACAGTCATCGACAACTTTGAGTGTTTTGAAATGTATCGTATACTGAGAGAGAGTAACATCAGGGTAGACATGCTCTCAAAGCTGGCCAGTACTAAGAAGACCAAACATCTCAAAACTATCATCCAGGAAACACTCCAAGCTCTCACCATAGACACCCAAGAGGTAATGGCAGATGAAGAGGAGGGACCCAACTGGATTACTCATTACAAATATTTTCTCATGAAAGGGGCACTAGCAGTAAATGAAAATGAGGCCTTGTGTCTAAAAAGGAAAGTCAGTTACTATGTCATCCTTGATGGCGAACTATTCAAAAGAGGTTGACAACACCTCAACTCAAATGCCTGGACAGCCAGCAAGCAAACTATGTCCTAAGAGAACTCCATGAAAGGATTTGCGGTCTCCACACAGGAGGACGCTCCCTTGTCACCAAGATAGTACGAGCAGGATACCATTGGTCTCCACACTTTAACTTCTCCTTGGCCCTTTGCCATGTGGGGGATGGACATCCTGGGGCCTCTACCAATGGCCCTGGGAATGGTCAAATACCTATTGATCACCATTGATTATTTCACCAAGTGGATACAAGCAAAACCCTTATGTGAGATAACTTCTAGTAAGGTACAAAGCTTCACTTGGAAACATCTTATATGCAGGTATGGTCTACCCTTTACCCTTTGTCATCATTACTGATAAGGTACGTAGTTCAAGGCACAGACCTACGAAGACTTTCTCAAAATGCTAGATGTAAAACATCTAGTAACTTTTTTCAAACATCCCCAGACTAATGGTCAGGTAGAGGCAACAAATAAAGTCATTCTTCGAGTCTTATGAACTAGACTTGACAAGTCTAAAGGTCTCTGGAAGGAAGAGCTCCCTATTATACTCTGAGCTTATCATTGCTCGCCTCAAACAACTACTTATGAAACCCCTTTTTGAATCACATATGGCACAAATGCCATGATTCTTGTCGAACTTGGGGAACCATCGACAAGAAGGTTGCTATTTCAAGAGTAGCATAATGAAGAAAACATAAGAATTGAACTGGAAATTATGGAGGAAATCCAAGACATGGCCAAATTAGAGAATAAGTTAACAAACTCCAAAAATCAAGAAGATACAACACTAAGGTTCAGCCATAAACCTTCCAGCTAGGCGATGTATGTCTAAACCCATTAGACATGAATTTCCAAAATCTACCTTGCGATGAAACCCAATCATCAAGCAACTTTCAAGAACACACAAGTTGTCCAAGCTTTCATGAAAATGTATGGCTGAAAGCTTTTTTTAATGGCAAGAATGGAAGATGAAAGAGAGGTTAGGGATGAAGATGGAAAACACCATGGAGAAGCTCTCCAATAAGTCTAGGAAGAATCACCATAATAGCATTGAGAAGCCATTGATAAGACTCAAGAAGTTCTTGCACAAGAACAAGAGAGAAACTCTCACACAAATTTCAGATTTGTATTAATGAACCAAAGTTACTTTACATTCAGTTTTGGGTACCTTATAAAGACCACGAAATTACAAGCTAATGCACATGAAATGACAATTCAAATGAAGCTTGTAGTGTACACTAAAGGAGCCTAAAACAAGCTTAATGAAGCTTGTGGTGCAAGCTTCTCCTAAGTGACCATTGGTTGTCCCAAACTCCCTTGGCTGTCCCATTTTAGAGAAAGTTGCAATAATTTTAGCTTCTAAGTGCAGCCAACTAATTTACTAAGTTGCTACACAAATTACACACAAGTGCACCTACACCTCTTTACACAATTGCACTAAAAATCCTTTTTATTTCTACTACTTTTGCTTCTAACAAGTGCTAGAATTTATTGAATTAAATTGAACTTGAGACATCAAAATCCAGCCCTTGTTATCCTTAAGTTGGTGTGCTTCCTCTTGCTTGTCCAAGTTGGCCTTGATGTGGGCTTGAAGGGCTTGAGTTCTAGCTCTTGTCATGGGTCCTTTAAACCTCACCAAAGGAAGTGCTTCAAGCTCTCCTTCTAGACCTTTAGCTTGCAATGGACCTTTATCACCAGGTGACTTAGTCTGGTGCGTCTGGGGTGAAGTCAAAAAAGATTACCACTAGGAAAGCTTGGGCCCAACTGGGATGGCCCATTCAGGAATGTCACTAGCCTGAACAGTGGAGCTTACAAGCTACAAGAACTGGGTGGTAAATCCATTTCAAGAACATGAAATGCTACCCACCTGAAGTTCTACTACAATTAACATATCTCTCTTTGAATTTCATACACTTTTGTCAACCTTGCAGGAACATGATAAAACTCAGGACTAGCACTTGACTACTCTCCAAGGTCTATCCTTGGCGAAAGTTCACCAAAATCCAGGGCGGACGCTTCCTGGTAACCTACAGTGAAAACAATATGAACACACCCAATTAACCAAGAAGGGGGTGAATTGGTTAAAACAGGGACTTTAAAAATTTCTTTGAAAACTAGCAGCGGATTAAAGATCGTAACACAAGTTCACCCTTGTTAAAACTAAAACTTTCAATCAACCTGGATCCACCCTTCACTTCAAGCAATAGCAGAAAATCTATTAGTTGATCTCAAAGGATTAACCACAAGATGATCAAATTAAGACAACAAGATGAGAATTAAGAGAACACCAAATCTATACTGGTTCACTCCTCAAAAGAGAAGCTACATCTAGTTTCTTCCAACCAAACCTTGGTTAGAGTTCCACTAAATCAAAATCTGTTCTTTACAAGCTATAAATGATCACCTTTATCAACCCTAGATAAAGAAACAAAATCTAAAACACATTCAAACATCTAATGATCAAGAACTAGAGAGCCCTTCTCTATTCTTCCCTCTAGAGAACGCTACTCTAGAAAAACATTAAAGAACATCTTTGATCTAAGAACTTACAAGAAACAAAAGTAAACAATCAAATCACAGCAAGAGTTTAAGAGAGATACAACCTCATGATCCTCAGAAGATGAGTGAATGCATTTTATCAAACAAACTCAGGTTGAATGAATGCAATTCTTGGAATCAGCTCTCTTTGAAAAAAAACTCTTGTTAAATCTTGTTCAAACCAACATGATCAATGATGCATGAGTTCTGGGTTTTGAAACAAGATCAATGTAACTCAGAATATCTTTTCTCAGACTGTGAGGGCTTTTGTAAAAGATTGTTAATTCACAAAATCAAATTCTATAAAAAAAAGACCCAACAACTTTTTATAGAAAACAAATTTAACTGCATGTAATTGATTAAATCGTCCATGTAATTGATTATTTTAACTAAAGTAATCGATTAATATTCAAAATTATCAATTAAAGTGTTCTTAGCTCATTTTGAAAAAGATATATGAACAATGTAATCGATTAAATCGTTGTGTAATTGATTAAAGTAGTCAGACTAGTTTCAGATATAAGCTGATGTAATCAATTATATTTTGATGATAATCGATTAAAGCAGTCAGACACATTTTGAGCTTTTGTACTATGTAATCGATTACCATTTGCCTATAATCGATTACTATGTTCTTCATAGCTTAAGTAATAGATTACCAATGCTGGTAATCGATTAAATCAATGCATGATGAGATTTTCCAAAACTTAACCATGAGAAGTTTTTTCTTTATGCAAACATGAAAACCTATATGCTTTTATGAAATCATGTTTGCATGTTAATGATCGTGTTTATGCAATCAAGGATCATAATATAAGCCTCTTAAACAACTTAACAAATTACAAATGTCTTCAATTGAATGGCATGTAAAAAGCTAAAATCTCTTTGAGACACTTAGCTTCATCCTTGTCTTGATCCTCTTCCAACTCCCTCTGTATCCAACAATCTCCCCCTTTTTGGCTTTGATCATGCCAAATCAATTGAAAATTTGTTAGCCTTTAAGTGCTTGTGAGGGATGAATGCTAAGAGCTTGATACTTGATAACCTGAAATCAAATCAGCTTTTTGCCAAGAGTAAGTGTTAAGTATGCTTGCATAAACAGAGATCATTCCACAAATTACTCCCCCTATCTTAGGTTGTACCAGAGCAATAATAATTGAAATTCTGCAGTCCAAATTCTATGAATTATTTTATGTTCATTTTTCTCCTTAACATATAACATATGTTCATATTATTTCTCCCTCTATTTGACTTATCAAAGACAAAAAATCATCGAAGAACAAGATAAGCAAGGTAGAAGTAAAACAATAAACATGTTTTTTATTCAATCATTAAAAGTTAAAGCAAATAACTGGAATAAACAATAAGTAAGCAGAAATATAATCAGCCTTAAAAACAAGAGATTACAACAGCTAAGCTAGAGCTTTTCAAATTCATTTTGAACCATCCTAGTCTCAATGTTTTCTAGCCTAGATGAAATCTCTTCTATAGAGGAATTAGTCTCAGCCCTATGCTCATGATGAAGGACTAGAAGTGCATCCATCTTTTGAATCATAAGATATTCAAAAGGAGTGTACTACTATTGAGCAAGAGCATCTTCTTCCTCTTCTCCTTCAGCACCTTTAGGTGGAGCCTGTTATCCATCCATTTGCCACCCATTTAGGGCTTTCACCAAGCCAAGCTTGTTGAGGTGCTTCACAATGATGAGGATGTTGGTAGTTGTATCCACAATCTCATTGGATACATCTACTCCAAAATAATCAATGAACCTAGAAACCAAAACAACATATGGAAATTGATAACTGATCAATCTCTTGGCTTTCAGCATTGTCTCCTCAATGATGAGGATCCAATTCATTGAGGTTGTTGTTTTCATTCCATAAACCAGTTGTAAATCATCATCAGTTGCTTGAGCATGGTTGGAGGATCTAGGAGTGAGGATGTATGTTATGATGTAGTGAAGTAGCCTATCTTCACCATTCATGCTTCCAGTTCCAAGTCTTATCTTCAGCCTTATTTGAGGGTCTAGTAACATCCCTTTGTAAGTATCAATCTTGTTGTAACCTTCTTCCTCAAATTTCCTAACACCTTCATAGGAAATTCCAGCCACTTCAGGCCAGACTTCAGCAGTTATCTTCATGGCTACTCCATTGACTTGGGAGCGGATGGTGCCATCCATGCTAATTTTAGCACAGGTGTAGAACACCTTCACCAATTCAGGGTAAAAGGTACCCTTCATCTCCACGAATTTCTTCAATCCCTGAGCCTCTAGCATGGCAGGGAATTGGAATCCCTCAACAATAAACCAATCAAGGTCTAGGTACTTGGGAGGACAGACTAATTTTGTGGCATTGAATTGCATATAGCTCATCGTCTCAGTCTCATTTGTGAACCAAGAATCTAATATGTTCACTGCTGGATTAGAAGATTCATCAGCCTTTCTTTTGCTGGATTTTGATCCCTTGGGGGCAGACATGACGGGTTTTGAATGAGAAAGAGATTGGGCAAAGGTTTAAAATAAGAGAGAGACAGAGAGAGAAAGCACCAAGCTTGCATAGATTTTACAGAAGAAGAGAGAGATGTTCAATTGTGAATTTTTCTCTCTTGAAAAGCTTGCATTTATAGAGATTTTGGAGGTTTGAATTTGAAATTAAATGTTTGCAACAACTATTTCGAGTACCCAGAAGTTTAAATGCACAAAAACAATTTGAGATTTGAATTTAAGATAAGATTTTCAGTTTAGATTTTAAAAAAATTGCAGCTTTTGCAGAAACGCCATAGATACTCGATTACACAAACTCGTAATCGATTATTTCAAAGCAAACACAGTTTCTGAAATACAGCGCAATCGATTAATTCGAGCTATAATCAATTACTACAGTGCGTTTTGTAAACAGGAATAATTTTCAAATATTCAGTAATCGATTACCACCTTGTGTACTCGATTGTTCCAGTGAAAGTTTAATTTTGAACAAGCTTTGAACAACAGGTAATCGATTATTTCGTTTACGTAATCGATTACTCGAGTGAAGATTTGCTTCAAAAAGCATTTAAGCATCAAATAATCGATTATTTCACACAATAATTGATTATAACAGTCAATTATACAGATTGAACAGTGTAATTCAGCAGCATTTGCATATTCAATCATATTTGATACATGGTCAATTTTTTTTCCCAATGAATTATCATGTAGTAAGGCAAATTAACTGTAAAGAATATGAATATCTCACACTTAACCAAGAGGGGGGTGAATTGGTTAAGCCTTGGTATTTTAAAAGATTCTTTAATCAAAATCAGAGTTCCTAGGATCTTTATCACTTTTCAAAAACCAAGAACTTTATTCAATCAAATATTTCAGCCCCAAGGACTTCAATGAATCAAAACTGATATAATCGATCAAGCAATTTAAACAAGAACACAAAGAATATAAGAGTTAAGGAATAGAGAAACAAGACAAGCAAATTTATACTGGTTCACTTCAATACTAGAAGCTACATCAAGTTTTCTTCCAACCAACACTAGGTTAGAGTTCCACTATTATAATTTTTTGTTCTTACAAGCAATTAAAAAGTCTCCCTTTATCAACCCTAGATAAAGTACAGAAATCTAAAACCCTATTGGATTCTAAGAGACAAGAACCTGATAACACTACTCAGTTCTTTCACCTAAAGAACCCATTCTCTAGTTACAAGCAAGAACCCAATTACAATAGCCAATCCACAAAGAAAATAGAAACAAAAAATTACAACCAGATTAAGGAGAGAGACAACCTGATGATTCAATGATACAATGGAACATGAAGTTATCAGCTTAGGTTGATTGATTACAAATCAAAAAGAACAACTTTCCTTAATCTTGAAATGGTTTCAAGCTCCAAGAATGACTTTACCACACATGATCAATGCACAATGGAGCAGGAAAGACTTTATCTCTTGGAAAACTCTTAAGAATGCTCACAAGACGGTTTAAGCTCAAAATACGAATGGGTAGTATTTCACAAAGTCTATTAAGCAGTTGAGTCAAGGTTCTATTTATAACAGCTTTTTGTAACTGCCTGTAATCGACTAAACGCGCCTAATAATCGATTAAAATGCTCATGTAATTGATTAAATAAACCTTATAATCGATTAAAGTGTTTAACAAAGTTTCTGGGTATGAGCAATGATCAAAATAATTGATTATTCCGTCTTTGTAATCGATTAAGACAGGAACTTGTAAAAAACAAAATGCACTGTGTAATCGATTACTATCTTTGGTAATCGATTAAGGCAGGAGGTTGTGGCATTCCAAAATACATTGTGTAATCGATTACGAAATGTGGTAATCGATTATCTAATGTAAACTTACACAATATAAACACAAGGTGTAATCGATTACTAGAAATGGTAATCGATTAAAGCAGGAAGATGGCTTTTTCAATTTAAGCCTGTGTAATCCATTACTACCTATTGGTAATCGATTTTTCCAATAAGTCTTAAAACCATGAGTAGCAATGTAAAGCTTTGTAATCGATTACAATTTATTGGTAATCAATTAAAGTGTTTCAACAAAGCAGTGTATGTGAAAACAAAGGTTAAATAATCGATTATTCCAATAGGTAATTGATTACTTTGTTCTTGAAGGTTTTTCTGGAATGAACTAAGAACAATTTAATCGATTATATCTTTAATGTAATTGATTACAACAGTATAAAACAATTTTTCCAAAAACCTTTAAGTTAATAAAGAAACCTTGGCAAAGTATAAAAGCTTTGTTTGATTTTTTATAAAAACACTTTGTTAAATCAATGAATGAATGATTAAATATGTGAATGCATGGATCAATCAGATTGTTTTCCTTTTACATAAGATTCCAAGTCTTCAAGCATGTTGAAAGCACAAAACTCTTCTTATATCAAAGACTTCCAAACTTCATGAAGTTCCCCCTGGAATCAACATTAACAGCATGCTAGCATATGTTAAACTCATCAAGGATACCTACCATGTTTCTAAGTGCATAGAATATATCTCTAGCCAAGGGTTTAGTGAATATATCAGCCAATTGGTTATGTGTGTCAACAAGCTCAATTGAACAATTACCCTTCTGGATGTGATCCCTGAGGAAATGATGCCTTATCTTAATGTGCTTGGTCCTATGGTGCATTATTGGATTCTTGGATATGTTGATGGCACTTTTGTTGTCACATAGCAAGGTTATTTCCTTTAATTCTACACCAAAATCTTGTAGTTTTTGCTTCAACCAAAGACTTTGAGCATAGCAGCTTCTAGCAAAGATGTACTCAGCTTCAGCAGTTGATAAAGCAACACAAGATTGCTTCTTGCAGTGCCATGAGATTAGTGAGCTGCCTAATAAGTGACATGTTCCACTAGTGCTTTTTCTATCCAATTTGCGCCCTACAAAATTAGAATCTGAGTATCCAATTAAGTTTATTAATGCACCTTTGGGATACCAAAGACCAACTCTTGGTGTTGACTTGAGATATATGATGATCCTCTTGACTGCAGTGAGGTGTGATTCTTTGGAATTTGCTTGATATCTTGCATACAAGCACACACTCAACATGATGTCTGGTCTACTTGCAGTCAAATACAAAGGATCCAATCATTCCTCTGTATTTTGACTCATCAACCTTCTTGCCTCTTTCACCTGAATCAAGGTAGGTTGAGGTTGCCATAGGAGTTACAACATCTTTACTCTTCTCCATGTCAAACATTTTTATTGCTTCTAGGCAGTATTTGGTTTGACTTAGAAATGTTCCATTCTTCATTTGCTTCACTTGAAGTCCAAGGAAGAATGTTAGCTCTCCCATCATTGAAATTTCAAACTCACTTTGGATAGAGATAGAAAATTCCTTGCACAATGATTGATTAGTTGAACCAAATAAGGTTTTGTTCACTTGTCCTCTTATGAAAAATTGGCTAAGCAAGAAGTTGCTCAATCTTTCATACCAAGATCTTGGAGCTTGTTTTAAACCATAAAGAGCTTTTCTAAGTTTAAAAACATGGCTTGGATATTTGAAATCAACAAAACCAGGAGGTTGATCAACATAGATTTTCTCCTCAATATATGCATTTAGAAAAAGCACTTTTTACATCCATTTGAAATAGTTTAAAATCCATCAAAGATGCATATGCAAGCAACAACCTAATGACCTCTAACCTAGCTACTGGAGCATAGGTTTCATCATAGTCTATGTTTTCCTCTTGGTCATAACCTTTCTCAACCAATCTAGTCTTATTCCTAACCATGATGCCACTTTCATCAAGTTTGTTTATGAAAATCCACTTGGTGCCAATAGGTTTTTGAGAAGAGGGTCTTGGAACAATTTCCCAAACTTTATTTCTCTTGAACTGATTTAGTTCATCATGCATGACAATCATCCAATGTTCATCAAGCAAAGCTTGGTCAATGCTCTTAGGTTCAATTTGTGAAACAAAAGACATATCACAACATAGATTTTTTTTAGTGGGGATCTAATAGAAACTCCTTTAGAAACTTCACCAATGATGTTGTCAAGGGAGAGGTCTCTTGTAGTTCTCCAATCCTTAGGCTTTTGGATAGGTGTTGATTGTTCTATTTCTGCACTTGGTTCTTCATTTTCATTTTCTTTTGATCCATTAAATTGTATAAACTCTTCTATTGGACCTGCATCAATATCCCACTTCTTTTCCTCTTTGGAGGAGTTAGATTCATCACAAATAACATGTACAGATTCTTCCATGCACAAAGTTCTTTTATTAAAGACTCTATATGCTTTACTTTGTAATGAATATCCAAGAAATATTGCTTCATTAGCTTTAGCACCAAATTTGCCAAGAGAATTTTTACCATTGTTTAATACAAAACACTTGCAGCCAAATGCTCTTAAGTGAGAGATGTTTGGTTTTCTACCTTTGTATAGTTCATAAGAAGTTTTCTTTAAAATAGGTCTTATGAGCAATCTATTCAAAGTATAGCAAACTATAATCACCGCATCAACCCAAAAATGTTTAGACAAATTTGTCTTATTAAGAACAGTTCTCGCTCCTTCTTCAAGGGATCTATTTTTGCTTTCCACAACACCATTTTGTTGAGGTGTTCTTAGAGCTAAAAAATTGTGGTTGATTCCATTTTCTTCACAAAACTTTTCAAAGAAATCATTTTGGAATTCACCACCATGATCACTTCTTATTGAGATAATTTTGCAATCTTTTTCATTTTGAATGAGCTTGGCTAATTTTCTAAATGCCATGAAAGCATCACTCTTAGATCTTATGAACAAAGTCCATGTGAATCTTGAGTAATAATCAACGATAACAAGCCCATACAAATTATCCCCTAAACTCATAGTTCTAGAAGGACCAAATGAATCCATATAAAGCAATTCAAGGGGTCTTGAGGTGGAAACAAAGTTTTTTTTTGAAAAGAAATCTTGGTTTGTTTCCCTTTTTGACAAGCATCATATAGTTTGTCCTTCTCAAACTTAATTTTAGGCAAGGCAATGACTAAGTCTTTTCTTATAAGCTTATTCATATAATGCATGTTTATGTGACTAGCTCTCCTATGCCATATCTATGTTTCATTAACTTTACTTACTAGGCAACTAGTGTTGTGAATGAATGCATGTTCAATAGAGAACAAGTAGATATTACCTTTTCTTTTACCTACATGTATAACTTCACCGATTTGACCTTTACATATCAAACAACAATTGTCATTGAAGGAAACTTTGAATCCTTTATCACATAGTTGGCTTATGCTTAAGAGATTGTGCTTTAAACCTTCCAGATAGAGAACATTTTTTTTATCATGGTTTTAAAGCTATCTCCTATGTTTCCATCTCCAACTATCTTTCCTTTGTTGTTGTCGCCATAAGTGACAAATCCTCCATCTTTTAGAGTAACATTTGTAGGCATGGATATGTCACCTATCATGTGTATAGAACATCTGCTATCAAGGTACCATAATGATGATTTTGCTCTAAGACACACCTGTAACATTCAAATTAAGTGACAAAGAAAGGTACCCAATTTAGGTTGGGTCCATAGGGGTTAGTTGGTTTACTCCTTTTCTTAGGGACCTAAATGCATTCACCATTAGGCACATAAAATCTTCTAGCATAGCACCTATGGGATGTATGACCCTTCTTCATGCAATAATTGCAAGTTATAGATTTTGATGCTTTTCTAAAATGAGTTAATTGATTATACTTTGATTTTGAAAAGCTTCCTCGATTATTCTATTTTGGTGGTACAAACTTTGTATCTCCAAGAGGTTGTTTGTAACCCACACCAAAAGTATCTCCAACATACTTTTGTACACTTAGCGTTTGATTTAGACTGCATTTTCCTCTATAAAACCTTTTCAAAAGATCAACCAAATAAGAATTTTCAGAAAGTAATAACATATACTTTTCACCTTAACTCTTTTTGAAATCATCAAACTCCTTTTGTAAGATCTTGCATTTATCAACATTAGAAGAAGAAGATGCACATACATACCCGTTAATTTTCTAGCTTGAAACAAGTTTTTCATTTTCTTCTTTCAAGTTACAAATTTCAGTTTGCATTGCTGCAAGTTTTGTGACATGTCATCTAAGATTTCCTTTCAGCCTATTGTTGGATTTTGCAAGCATTTTAGCCTCTTCATGCATTTCATGGAAAACATCAACAACTTGGTTAACTTTAGAATTTACCTCTGATTCAGCACTTGAGAAATCTTCATCTTCACTAATTATGGAAGTGAAGCAAAGATTAGCTCTTCATTCTCAGTTGTTGATCCAGAAGTTGTTAAATCTTTGTCTTCCCATGCTATGTATGCCTTCTTTGGCTTTCCTTCTTTCTTTGTCTTTTTCTCACCTAATTGCTTATTCAAAAAAATTGGACAATCAGATTTAATGTGCCTAGTCTTACCACATTCTAAGCAAGTGAAGTTTGTGGTGGTGGCGTGGTTGTTGCTATAATTTCTTTTGTTGAACTTTGACAGCTTTTTGTTTTCGTTCATGCTCATGAACTTGCTGAATTTTTTGACTATTAGGTTCATGTGTTCATCACTTTCATCTTCGCTTGAGCCTTCTTCCTTTTCCACATTACACGATGCAGTTTTCAAGGCTATACTCTTGTGTTTCTTTTCTGCATCTTCTGCATGTGTTAGCTGTGACATTTCAAGTTCATACTCAAGAAGCCTATCAAAAAGTGCAGCCATGGACATCTTGGATAGATCTTTTGATTCCTTGATTGCTGTCACCTTTGGTTGCTAAGGTGTTGTGAGACACTTCAAGATTTTGATGTTCAATTCTTCAGCATCAAATATCTTTCCAAGACCGATAAAATGATTTACAATGTGAGTGAATCTTGTTTGGAGCTGAGATATGTTTTCTGTGGTGTTCATCTTGAACATTTCATACTCAAGAATCAAGGCATGCTTCCTTGATCTTCCAACATCTCCCACATCTTCTTTGCGCTTTTACACCTAACAGTTCTAAAAAATTCGTCAAAAGAAAGTGCCAAAGTAATCATGTTTTTAGCTTTAAAATCATACTGCACAATTCTCTTTTCTGCATCCGTCATCTCATCACACTCCTTGGGAATCCTTTCATTATCAACTATTTTTGTAGGAATCAAAGGACACTTTTCTATTGTATTCCAAGCACCAGGGTTGTTTGATTGAATGAAAATTTGCATTATATTTTTCCAAAAACTGAAATGCTCTCCTTCAAACATCGGAGGATGATTGAAGGAGGCACCCTCCTTGAAGGTAATTTGTGTGGTATTCGTTTTCTTTAAGAAAGATAGTGATCTTGAATAACACTCAAGAACCACATCTGATACCAATTGAAAACAATATGAACACACACAATCAACCACGAGAGGGGTGAATTGGTTAAAACAGGGACTTTAAAAATTTATTTGAAAACTAGCAGCGGATTAAAGATCGTATCACAAGTTCACCCTTGTTAAAACTGAAACTTTCAATAAATCAAGATTCACACTTCACTTCAAGCAATAGCAGAAAATCTATCAATTGATCTCAAAAGATTAACCACACGATGATCAAATTAAGACTACAAGATGAGAATTAAGAGAACACCAAATCTATATTGTTCACTCCTCAAAAGAGAAACTACATCCAGTTTCTTCCAACCAAACCTTGGTTAAAGTTCCACTAAATCAAAATCTTTTCTTTACAAGCTACAAGTGATCACCTTTATCAACCCTAGATAAAGAAACAAAATCTAAAACACATTCAGACTTCTAAGGATCAAGAACTAAAGAACCATTCTCTATTCTTCCCTCTAGAGAACACTACCCTAGAAAAACTTTAAAGAACCTCTTTGATATAAGAATTTACAAGAAACAAAAGTAAACAATCAAATCACAAGAAGAGTTTAAGAAAGATACAACCTCATGATCCTCAGAAGATGAGTGAATGAATTTTACCAAACAAACTCAGGTTGAATGAATGCAATTCTTGGAATCAGCTGTCTTTGGAAAAAAACTCTTGTTAAATCTTGTTCAAACCAACATGATTAATGATGCATGAGTTCTGGGTTTTGAAACAAGATCAATGTAACTTAAAATATTTTTTCTCAGACTGTGAGTGCTTTTGTAAGTGATTGGTAATTCACAAAATCAAATTCTATAAAAAAAAGACCCAACAACTTTTTATAGAAAACAGATTTAACTGCATGTAATCGATTAAATCGTCCATGTAATTGATTATTTTAACTAAAGTAATCGATTAATATCCAAAATAATCAATTATAGTGTTCTTATCTCATTCTGAAAAGATATATGAACAATTAAAGTAGTCAGACTAGTTTCAGATATAAGCTAATGTAATCAATTACGTTTGGATGGTAATCGATTAAAGCAATCAGACATGTTTTGAGCTTTTGTAATGTGTAATCGATTATCATTTGCCTATAATCGATTACTATGTTCTTCATGGCTTAAGTAATAGGTGACCAATGCAGGTAATCGATTAAATCAGTGCATGATGAGATTTTCCAAAACCTAACCATGAGAAGATTGTTTCTTATACAAATATGAAAACCTTATGCTTTTATCAAATCATGTACACATGTTAATGATCAAGTTTATGCAATGCAAGGATCATAATATAAGCCTCTTAAACAACTTAACAAATTACAAATGCCTTCAATTAAATGCATGTAAAAAGCTAAAATCTCTTTGAGACACTTGGCTTCATCCTTGTCTTGATCCTTTTCCAGCTCCCCTTGTATCCAACATACATGTCCTTAAAATCCTAGGGTTGGCCTTTGGTATCACCCTAGGTGGACCTCCAGCAAAACTCAGGACCAGCTCCTGGTACTTTATAGGTTCTCAACACTTAGGGTTCACCTTCGATGGCGCCCTAGGTGGACCTTCAATAAATCCTAGGACCAGCTCCTGGTACTTTACAGGTTCTTAAAATCCTAGGGCCGGCCTTCGGTAGCACTTTAGGTGGACCTCAAGCAAAACCCAGGACCAGCTCGTGGTACTTTACTGATTCTTAACACCTAGGGTCGACCTTCGGTAGCACCCTAGGTGGACCTCCAGCAAAACCCAGGACCAACTCCTGGTACTTTACAGGTTCTTAAAATCCTAGGGCCGACCTTCGGTAGCACCTTAGGTGAACCTTGATTGAGCGTTTTTAGTATAGTATTTTTCTATTCTTCTTAGCTTATTTTATTTCTCTTTGATTCTTATTTTCTCACTTTAACTCAGTTTTAGTCTTAGGCAAATAATTGGGCTTAATTGATAATGGTTGCTTATTTTAGATTTTGTGCTTACTTAACCTATCTTCCTTGTGTAGGACCTATATGATTCTATAGAAATCCAAATGGAACATATGAGTAGTCCCTGGAAAGCTAAGGAAAAGATATACAAATTTGTCAGAGATAAGTGTGGGCTAATTCTGCCGGTTTGAGGGACAAATTAGGCTTGAAAGTCAGAACCTTTGCACTTCAATTTTTGGCTATGAGGCTGGGTTTTGATTGATGTAATTAAGATAATTAATTAATTTAGATGGGCCTAATTAGAGCCCATCCCTTTATTCTGTTCAATCACTATATATTAGTGTAGCTAGGAGTTATTTAAAGAAACAAAAAATAGAATTTCTAGCTTCTTGTGCAAGTTTTCAAAATTTAAATATTTTCTCTCTTTTTCTCTCAAGTGTTCTTTATTGTTTACTTTTCTTATTTCTTTCATCTCTGTTCTTCTATTTTTATCCACAAATTTTGTGACTCTTCCACTGATGATGATCGTGGAAGGCTAAATAATCAATCAATCCAAGGATCCAGTCCAAGTAAGGAGAATCTGAGTTCTGGTTTGATATTCTAATTTCTATGTGAATGTTCATCTTTTTCTTCAATCCTTTTTTCAATTTTCATGATTATGAATATATTTAGGATTGAAAACAAATTAGGTTATAGATTTATTTCCTAATTTTGAATTTTAATCATAGATTGTTTTGATGATATTTCAATCTAGTTTGTGATTTCAATTGATTTAGGAGTTAATTCAATTGAACTGCTTCTACTGATATTGAATGAACCTTTATAATATGATCATTATCTGAGAACTATGATAATTTGCTTTGCTTGGTTTGGTGAATTTGATTGATATTCTTGAATATGTTTTACAACATTTCTTATCAATTCTGTTAGTTTTTGCATTTTTCTTCAATTCTTGTTTGTGTTTCTGCATTTGTCTGCAAACCGTTTGATAAACCCTCATGTTGTTTATAACTGGATTAAGTCACGAATCAAATTGGACTGTATCTCTGAGTCAACCTAGGTTAATCCCCCTGTGCTACAAAATTATCTTAATTTTATTTGTTTTGTAGCGATTTGATAGTCGTTATCAGACCTCCAATAAAACCCAGGACCAACTCCTGGTACTTTATAGGTTCTTAAAAACCTAGGGTTGACCTTCGATAGCACCCTAAGTGGTCCTCCAGCAACACTCAAGACCAGCTCCTGGTACTTTACAGGTACTCAATACCTAAGGTTGGCCTTCGGTAGCACCCTCGGTGAACCTCCAACAGAACCCAGGACCAGTTCCTGGTACTTCAAAGGTTCTCTACATCTAGGGCCAACCTTTGGTAGCACCCTAGGTGGACCTTTAGCAAAATCTAGGACGGACATGTCACTGGTCGATCTCCAATGGTTCACAAAACCCAAGATCAATCCTTCGTGAATTCCAACAAAACCCAGGATGGACAACTCCCTTGGTCATGGGTTCGACAAACCTAAGGTCTACCCTTGGTGAGCCTCCTCATTGCTAAGTTTTCCCACGCGGAAACTCAAGGTACACACGGTCTACCCTTTACATACTTTACTGTTGCTAAGCTTTCTTTTGTAGGAATACAAGCTTGCAAGAATATAAAATTCCAAGGTCTACCCTTGGCATACAAAACCCAAGACATGCTCTTGGTACAGTTACTCCTTTGGCACCTCAATAAACAGGGTCATATGATCATTTGTTTTGTAGAAACAGGTGTCCAAGGTCCACCCTTGACGCTCAAAACCTAAGACACACTCTTCATACACTCATTACTTTGGAACCTCGACAAGCAGGGCTACAAGATTGGCTACTCGCAAAAGCAGGAGTCCAAAACATGCGTCCAAGGTTCACCCTTGACGTTTGAAACCCAAGACACATTCTTGGTAACTCTACTACTTCGAATCATTGACAATTAAAGTACGAGGATCAACTACTTATCCTCGAATAAGAAGCCAAATGAGACACCATCAGATTGCAGGGTCTCATTTTCTACGATGAAAGGACGTTATTCAAGTGACCTGATCTCATCATAACACAAAACTCACAAACAGAACACAACAACATCAAAAACAAACACAAAAGATTGAAGGAAAGGAGAATATTTGCATTAAATGATTGTCAGAATTACATGGCGTTCACGACCCAAAGCTAAGAAAGCAAAAATACAAAGATGGCAGCCTAGACATTGGCCCCATCATTCTACTCTTCATCAACACCTTCAACGGAGGCAATCTCCTCTTCATCAAGCAGGACACCACCCTTCACATCCATGAAAGGGTCAAAGAGACCCAAGTCAAGGTCTTTTGCGAAGTAGCCGGCCTGCATGACAGCTTTGAGAAAGCCTTTCTTATGTTGCTCCAATGCCTCGTGCTTGTAGGTGGACTACTCCTTTTCAAGCTCTTGGTGGACAACCTTCTCGTTATTCAACTGAGCTTCTAAGGCAGCCACCTTCTTGGAAAGCTTATCTCTCCAACAGCAACCCTGTCGACCTTGGCAACAAACTCCTTCTTTTCTCCCAACAGCACCTTACCACGACTGGCCAGTTCATCACCATCCATCCTGGTGTGTAACAACTTTGACAAGGCACCACTTGTCTAGGCAGATAGTTGGAGGTTGGACATGACCACCTCAGCAAGTGCCATAATAGCACTATTCAACTTAGAATGCTTTGCCCGCCAGACACTACAAGTAGCAGACTTCAACTTGGCTATTTCTTTCTCTAGGGAAGCCGCCTTACTCACAACCTCTTGGAGGAGTTGCCCATTCTCTTCCAAGATTGCAAGACTCCTCAGAAGAAAGATCTTTGCAGAGTCTGTAGAACATTGAGGACCAACCGATTGTATAAGATTTTTTTCGAATGGGGTTGGAGTCCTTCGTTCAAGCATATGCCCCACACTCCACAGAGAGTCAATCTCTTTTGAGGCTTGTACGAAATCAAGGGAGGTGACAGAGTGTGAAGAAGAAGAAGGTAGACCAGACACTGGCATAACAGAAACAACTGGAGTAGGAGATACAGGAACGTAGGTCTAGCAAGAATAGCAGAAACAGGAGGAGAAGAAGAAGCTGGAATGGTAGCAGGGGTCACCACTGGAGCAGGACCCACCGTTGGAGCAGGAGTAGCAATGGTCGAAGTAGGAGTTACAGAAGGGGCCACAGCTGGAACTGGAGCAGAAGTAGGAGCCAAGACAGTTGTATCGCCATAGTCGAACTGCGAGGGACCCTTGACTTCTTGCGACCAGACGTTCCAGCACCATCATCCCTTTTCCTTTTAGCCAAAACAGAGGGGGGTGCTAGGGGAAGCAACAACAACATCAGCAGGGCAAACCCTAACAGTGGGTCGACCCTCATCTCCAGTCAGAGGATTGACAGAGGCAGGTGGCAAGACACCACCGTCAGAACCAACATTCTTCACCAACGACCTTCATGGGAAGTTACCCATTTTACTTGCAAAGCATACCAAAAAATCACAAGTGTCAGGTCAGGTCAAAATAAATACAAAAGAAGAACAAGGAAGATAAAGGAGGGATAAGGTAGAAGGGTTTACTGTCTAAAGCAGCAAAAGGATCATCCACCAACATCAAGGACAAGATAGCTCGTGCATCTAGAGAAGTTGGCAACTACTCCAAGATCGCCTTGTCTAGCCTTTCCACCAAGGTCAACAAGTCTTCATCAAATGACTTGAATCTAGTGGGATCGGTCTGCCAGTAGACTGGGAAGCGGGGCTCCCCATCCTTGTTAAACATCATTGGCAACCCATTTGCCACGACGCCACTATCACTGACCTTGAAGAAATGGTTCTTAAAGCGACAGAAGATGTTTGGGTCAAACTCAAACAATTTCTTGGACACATTATTCAAAGATACCCAACCAACCTTTCCCGTCATCTTCACCTGAAAAAAGAACAAGAAAACCGACACACTTGGTTTGATGTTGAAGAAGGGGCAAAGAATTTCGAACGCTCTCACCACTGCCTAACTATTAAGGTGAAGTTGGGCAGGCGCTACGTTTAAGAACTCAAGAAGCATGCACTGGAAGGGAGAAAAGGGAAGGAGCAAACCCAGTACCTCAAAAAGGCACCAATACATAAAGAAAAAGGGCGGAGCACTTGGCGTCGCCCTCAAGAAGGGGAGGTCATCACTTCCACAAGCTTCAACAATAATCTTGCGAGAGTCCTCAGGAGTCATCAACCGCAGTTGATGGCACATGGCGTTCACATAAGCCGCTAAAGTAAGAGAAGGCTTGTATTTCAGAACATCATCTCTCACCCTTTCATAGCCAGGTATGGCAGGGGTGGATGACGACGACCCAACACTATGGTTGCGTCGCACATGGGGAGAAGCCCAGACACTTCCGCCACCACTCCTTTTCGTTTATCTCGAAATGGCAGGAGGAAGAATGGTGGTGAGGGGCATAGGTTCCCCTGCCCGAGGAGCAGCAAAAGGCCTCATCCTCTGACGAAGGCTAGAAGTACCCTCTCCGATACGACGAGAGTCCGTATTCCTTCCTGAGGAAGAGGACTCATCGTCAGGAGTTTCATGGTGACTCTCCTCTGAAGAGTCACATACAGAGATGACCTTGCGCATAAAAGGTTGCTCGATTGAGCCCCCTGAATCGCTACCTCCCAAACCCAAGGCAGAGTTAGAAATAGGGGACATAGATATTGTTGAAGCAAGAAAATGTACCCTGAGTGGAGATAGCGGAAGCAAGAAGAAAACCAAGAAAGCAAAGAAGGTTCTGGAAAGAAGAAGAGTTAGGAATGCAAGAAGGCAAGTATGGCGGTGACAGAAAATTTCAAACGTCCACTCCATTTAAATGGAGGCACAACTTTTAAGTATTGCGCCTGTGCTCCACACACCCGGGACGAAAGACAAGTGTAACACTTGCTTTCAATACATCCT
The DNA here is from genome assembly GCA_007407185.1 of Glycine tomentella. Taxonomy (NCBI): domain Eukaryota; kingdom Viridiplantae; phylum Streptophyta; class Magnoliopsida; order Fabales; family Fabaceae; genus Glycine; species Glycine tomentella. Next base: position 175,279 of record PYAF01006148.1, read on the forward strand.
ACAACGGTTAGATAAAGGCAAAAATGTCCAACCTGGGTACCTCACTTGTCTGACATGTCCGACCTCGTGTATTGAATATAGTATGTTCTCCTTGGACAATTCAATAGTAACAACCCGGACAACACATGTGTCCAGGCTAAGGGGGCTTGACAAGTTCCCCACTTATATTTCGTACAGTGGTCGAAGTTATCACCATCGACACTGGACAACACTAGTCCATGCTCGAGGGCTTCATGAGCTCGTCACTCTTTTACTTGTTCAGGTTACTAACCTTGACACATCAATACTCTTACAATCACTTTCGCCCGCAAGCTAGCTTATAAGCTGGGGGGCTTATGTACTGTACAAAATGTGAAAAATACACGTGGCCACTTATGTGGGACCTTCCGTACACATGTCCACCCTCCACTCAGCCATGTTATAGGAGCACAGACGTCTACCCTCAATAGTCAGGCCATTCAGGCCACAGGTTATTTGTTATGTGTTATTATTCAAATAATGTAACAACCTTATCTCTTAACAAGTATTTAATTATCTATAAGCTCTTATCTTCAAGCTATTACTTATCTATAAGGAAAAAATTATCTACAAGGTACGAATTATCTATAATTTGAATTATATACAGCCTGAAATTATTTGTTAACCTTATCTACAGGTTAATTATCTGCAAAGGCCCACGCTCATGCTATAAATACAGGTTCCATCTAACCTCCCCACACACCTAATCAGCCACTCACTGATACACTCATTCACATCCCACTCACATACGAGTACACACTTTCTCATCTTAGCTGACACTTTCAGTCACTTTATTCTCTCAATATTTGATGTACTTACTTGAGTGCCGGAGTCCTTTCCTTTGTTTTGCAAGTCCCCTTTCTTAACAAGGTTGACTCATCATTTGACCTATAGAGTCTGGAACTCACTTGGACCATGTTCAGAGTGAGGGAAAAGAAAGAACTTAAAAGGGTGAGACATAATGTCTCAGGGAGTGCTCTATAGGCAGAATAGATTGTTCTACCTAAACTTTGTTTTCTCTTACCTCTCATGGGTTGACCCTCATTGAGTATCTAAAAAACTTTCGTGCCTAGGATTGGTTTTACACCTTTTGTTCATTAATAACTTTTGTTGACTTCCCTTTTGTCTGCTTAATTGTTATAGTGATTTTCTATCACTATTACTTTAAGAATCACCTAACTGATATTACTTCTCTGACATAGCCACATCTAGTTAGCATCAATGTTCCTCACCCAGTCTCACATTTCCTTTCTTATATACTTAGAGTTGTCTACCAAATTAAATCTAGGATTTATTTTTCTTGGATATCTCAAACGTTCACTTTAACTTACATAGTTCTTATTCTCTTACAATATTCATACCCTACTATTACATCACACTAAAACATACTTTTACCAACTAGGACTCGCATAAAACCATTTTAGATGTAATCATCCTCAAAATCTTAAGGTGGCACAAGGCATTCTTAATTAATGCACAAACATACTTTTCATGTGACTCTTAGTACACAACATTAATCCATCAATTCACATTACTATCACTAAGACAGTTTCTGACACATGTAGAGCACAACCACAATCACACACTTCACATAAGTGACAAACAATACACTTGTGGCATTCATAACACAAACTACATATTTAAAACACTCTTAAAACAATGTAGGGTGAATGCAATGCTTGATTTTCTTCTATTCTCATATGCATGTGGTACTAGTAAAAACATGTGAAAGAAGCTCAAAAGGACATAAGATTGACAAATTTTCACACTATAGGAAACCCACCAACACACTCTCAGTGAGATGAGACTGCTGGTGGGGGCAGCAGCTAGGATATATACTCCAACCCAGGGGATCAGGATGAGCCACACAGAGATTCTAAACTTGATAATACCCCCAAGGATATAACCATACTTCAACTCATTCATGCCCTCCCTAGTTAGCTCAACAACATATCTCGAAAAACACAACACGATATGATGCATGAGGCATATAAGACAATCATGGATTTGCACACTTATCATAACATTGTGGTCCCTAGTCTATGTGAACTCAAGCCACATACTTGTCATTACAATATGTTATCATGATACCACTTGATTCACCTCTTTCACTTGTACACATCATTACAACCCCATATTCTCAACATAAGCATATAAGCTTACAACCACAATGATACCATAATTGAGGTAAACACTTTTACACATATACACATAAATGTCAATCATCACATTTACCAAACATCCAAATTAGGCTAACAACTCATGGGGTGATCCAATACATAATTCATCACTTGCAACTTACAATATACATTTAATTTGGTAAATCTTAAAGCATATGAACATAGCAAAAAATAAGGTTAAAGCATCATTAAAATTATGTATGATTGTTCATATAAACCATGTTTAGCGCAAACCATCATTATAATATTGTTAATTATACTATGATGGTTTTTAATAAAATTAACAAACCAATATTAAAATTATTTGATTAAGATAAATAAATCATACTTATGATTAGTCTTTTAATTTGTGTTTTTTTTCAAAAGAATTGTTTATTTTATAAAATTATTTTAAAATAAATAAATACCCTTTATATTTTGAAAATATGTCATAATCAAATTTTATAAAATTAAGTGTTTTAAAATATAAGACATAAGTGTAACACTAATGATTCATTAAGGTTCAATATGTAAGTGAAATTTATGTATTAATGAAGTCTGAATTTGACTTTAGTGACAACATTTTTTATCTATATTAAGATATTCATGTTTTTTATTGTAATATAGAAAAAAAAAAATGTCAATAAATCACATACATAAATATTTTAAAAAATAGAAAATAATGTCATTTTATTTAATTACATGTCTGTACTATATAATTTAATTCTTTAAAAATATACATACCTGATTAAATAAAGTTAAATACAAATAAAAAATAATATTATAATAAATAAAAAGAATATCTTATAAGGGTAAAATATATTTTCATTAAATCACGTATATAAATATTTTAAAAGATAATAAAGTATTGTTATTTTATGAAATCATAATTTATTTAAAAAATATAAATTAAAGATAAAAATTATATTATATCTTTATTATATAAAATAAGTTTTGAATAATGTGATAAAAACACATAAGATTATAAAAATATAATATAAAATAAAAATAAAGCTTATATAAGTATACATATTCTAATTTATGCCAAAATAGAATTTAATCTTATATATTATATTTTAAAAGTAAAATATAATATATAAGATTATAAAAAATAATAAATTAAGAAAGAATAAAGTTTAAATTTTGAACTATTTTCGCATAAAACTTATATTAATACTATATTTCTCACCAAATATCCAAATAGACAGGTGTGTGTAGTGGTATATGAGTGTGCAACTTAGTCCAAGAAAAATGGTTCTAGTCCTTACTCAAGTTAAGTTCTTATTTTTTAAGAAAAATATTGGTCAACTTTCTAATCTAGTCAACGGTTAAAATCAACAACTCCAACGAATGTCTTATATGACTTTAGTCTAATATATGCACTAATGATTGATTGAAATTTAATAAGATCCAGTATCACTTTAGTGTAACATATACACTAACCAAAGCCAAATAATTAATTAAAATTACTAGTGTGTGTTCCCATGTGATGCGCAGATTGATAAATTAATAATTTTTTTTTTCATTTTATAAAAATTAATTTAAGATTATATATTTTTTAAAATAGTAAAATTAATTATATTATGAGAAAAAGTCATGCACTGACATATATAAATGTGTACTATACTTACTTTTTTTTTAAGATGCCACTTTTGTTTAGATGTCACTCTCACTTGATTATATAAAAGAGTCAAGCTCATTTTTTTTAATTTCATATATTATGTCAAGATCCTTTTTTAATTATCTTGTATAAAAATAATTATTAAATATTATATTGACAAACTTATAAATAATTTAAGAAAAATTAATAAAGATAATTGAGTTATATTTAAGTTAGGAAAAATTAATAAAAATAATTAAAAATTTACCCACACATATTACCCATGGAATATGTGCCAAAAATGTAAATTTTACCTACGGATATTAACCACGAATAAAGGGTGTGCCAGTCCACTACAAGCCAATGAATTTTTGGGTCAGGTTGGACTGGGCCAATTTTGATACAAGACGCTATTTCCATGGCCCAACCCAACCCTCTATGGGCCAAATGGGCCAATCCACAGGCTCATTCATTTTAAAAACAAAATAAAATTCTAGAAAATATTTTTTAAAAATATTTTATTCTTTTTTCATATTTTAATATATGTAAATTGAGCTAAAAAAATGAACTAGCAAAATGCTTAATTTACCTTTTGATTATTAAACTCAATCATTTTTATTTATTTTAACTTTTCATTTTAAATTTTTTGAGACATTATTTATTAAGAAAAATAATATATTACTAGCCCACAATTATGTTCAGGCTATTAAAAAATAAATATTTTTGAGCCATTGTTTATCAAGAAAAATTAACAAGTGGAACAAGTTCATTACACAGCATATCCCAAGGGACATCAAGGATGGTTAGCCATAATAAAGACAAAACCTCACAGGAGAATAGTGACAATATAGTAAGTTAAACTGAGCAAGAGGCTCCATACCAAGATGATGAGCTTGTAAGGCAGTGTTGGAAGTTGATTCTGATGTCATTAAGTGAGAATGAGATTGAGAGTGATTTTGATTATACAGATACTTCGTAGGTAATTCATACATTAAAGTTAATTGCATTTCTTATGCTCATTGTGTGTGTGTGTCTATATGTGTGTGTGTATGATATGAACCAGTACGGGGGGTTCATTTTTTTTTTGTATGGGTCGTCCTCATAAAGGCTTCTTGTTATAACAAAGGAAAAATGTTCTTGAAAAGAAAAGGTGCAAGCTTTATGTATAATGTAGTGCAAAAGAATGTATTGCACAAAGAGGAAGTTAAAACAAGCAAAGAATGTAACTTAATAAAAATTTAGCATCATAGGCAAGGTGCACTCCAAGTATTTGATGAAGCGAACAAAGATAAAAAAAAATAATATGAAGAAGAGTACAGCGCAAAAATAATGAGTTTAACAAGAACAAAATGTTAAAAAAATAAAAATACCGGAAAAGACAAGAAGTGGAAGAAGACACCACACCTATGGAGAGTGATAAGTCCCGTGGGGATTTGCCACAAAAGTTATAAAAACCTTTGATAAGAACCAAGGTTTGGTCCAATCAAGAGCCCAAAAGGAACTTTCTCTCACACAACTCTTTAGGGTGCAAAGTTTTTGTTCAATTCAAACGTGTCTACATAAGACAAATGAATGGTTATTTATAGCCAACGAGTGGTGCCTCTCTCCTTTTTCTTTCCAATGTGGGACTTCAGCCACATTTCCTAATTCAAAATTACACTAAAAAAAGTCTAAACAAAAAGTATTTTTCGTCTACAACTTCGTGCTGAACTTCTTGTCCAATTTTCATCATCATAGATGCAGAATTAGGACTTAAGACTAGACATACGACTTGTAGAAAATCTTCGGAGCTTTTGAACGCATCAAAGAACGCCTAAAACGAACATTTGGAACTCAAGTTATGTTCAAAATATTAGTGCAATCTGGGCTCTTCACTCATTGGTCTTTGGGCTCTTCACTCATTTGAATCAATTAGAGCAATATGAGCTCTTCTTCCGCGTTGGTCTTTGGGCTCTTCACTCATTTGAATCAATTAGAGTAATATGAGCTCCTCTTCCACGCTGGTCTTTGGGCTCAAGGCAAGGTTGATATCTTGGCCCAATGCTTGAGAAAGAAAGTAGTTCACTTCATGATTCAGTGCTTCTTGTTCTTCCTTTGATCTTGCCCTTGTCATGGGGCCTCTTAATCCTTGTAGTGCATTGTTGGGCTTTCGACCCGTTGGGATTTGTTGGTCCTCATCACACTCCCCTCCTTTAAAATAATTTATCCTCGAATTTGGATCTTCATCACCTACATCAAAAGGACTTAGGTCAGCAACATTAAATGTGGTATGAAACGTTTTTGTTCCTTTGGGTAGGAAATGTTTCTTTTCTCATATGGAGCGAAACCTAATATTCGGGTTCATAAACAACTCTTCTTCTCCCTTTGTTTGCTTGTTTAGCATATTGCTCCATTTTTTTCTCAATTTGTGCTTTCACTTTTTCATGGAGCTTCTTCACATACTCGGCTTTGGCCTTACCATCCCTATGATTCAAAGAAGAAATGTTAGGTAAGGGCAACAAATGAAGAAGGGTGAGGGGATTAAACCCATACACAATCTCAAAGGGATAACTACTAGTTGTAGAATGGAAAACCCTATTATAAGAAAATTTATCAAGAGGCAAACATTCCTCCCATGTCTTAACATTTTTCTTGATGATTGACCTCAACAAGGCCGAAAGGGTCCGGTTCACAATCTCGGTTTGCCCATCTGTTTGTAAGTGACAAGTGGTGGAGAAAAAGAGCTTAGTACCCAATTTATTCCAAAGGGTCCTCCAAAAATGGCTAAGGAACTTAGAGTCCCTATCGGAAACAATACTTTGGAGCATCCCATGGAGCCTCACTATGTTTTTAAAGAACAAATCTGTCACATGGGTGGCGTTGTCTACCTTATGGAAAGGTATAAAGTGAGCCATCTTTGAAAACCTATCCACAACCATAAAACTGGAATCCTTTCCTCTTTTAGTTCAAGGCAAACCAAGCACAAAGTCCATAGACAAATCAGTCCAAGGGGAATTGGGAATAGGAAGAGGAGTGTATAGGCCATGTGGCAAAGCTTTTGATTTAGCCCTTTTACTATGCATCTAGCACACAACTTTTGCGCATTGCGCCACATGCCCGACCAATAAAAATGATCATGCAACATATTCAAAGTCTTTTGTATCCCAAAATGACCCATCAGTCCCCCCTCATGTGCTTATCTCAAAAGGAGTTCATGTAAAGAACATTTATGCACACAAAAATATTTTTCTTTGAAAAGAAACCCATCATGCCTAAAATACCCATCATGCGCCCCTTTTTCACACGTAACATATATCCTGGCAAAATCATCATCATGCACATATGACTCCTTAATGTGTTCAAAACCAAGCAACTTTGTTTCAAGCATGACAAGCAAAGTATATCTCCTAGAAAGAGCATCGGCCACAACATTCATTTTTCATTGCTTGTGTTTAATGACATAAGGAAATTGTTAAAGAAATTTACCCCATTTAGCATACGTTTTATTGAGCTTACCTTGTCCTTTCAAATATTTGAGTGATTCATGATCACTATGGATGATAAACTGTTTCGGCAAAAGGTAATGTTGCCAAGTATGACGAGCCCTTATGAGCATACAATTCCTTATCATAAGTTGAGTAATTCAAAACAACACCATGTAAATTTTCACTAAAGTATGCAATAGGATGACCCCCTTGTAACAAAACAGCCCCAACACCCACATTTGATGCATCACATTCAAGCTCAAAAGATTTGGAAAAATAGGCAAGGCGAGTATGGGTGCATGAGTTAATTTTTCTTTTAGGGCATTAAAACTCCTCTCTTGGGCCTCTCCTCACTCAAAAGTCACATTCTTTTTAACCACTTCATTCAAAGGTTCGACTAGGGTGCTAAAGTCTTTCACAAACCGCCTATAGAAACTAGCCAACCCATTGAAACTTCTCACTTCACTCACATATTTTGGGGTAGGCCACTCCCTAATAGCTTTTATCTTTTCTTCATCCACTTGGACTCCTTTGGAACTAACCACAAAGCCTAGGAAAACTACATGATTAGTACAAAAGACACATTTTTCTAGATTAGTATACAACTTTTCATTTCTAAGCACATGCATAACAGCCCTAAGGTGTTCAATATGCTCTTCTAGTTTCATGCTATATATCAATATGTCATCAAAGTACACAACCACAAAATTTCCCAAACACTCCCTTAAAACATGATTCATGAGTCTCATAAAAGTACTAGGAGCATTTGTAAGTCCAAAAGGCATCACCAACCATTTATACAAACCATACTTTGTTTTGAAAGCTGTTTTCCACTCATCCCCTTCCCTTATGTGAGTTGGTGGTACCCACTTTTTAAATCAACTTTATAAAAATAGCATGCACCATACAATTCATCAAGAAAATCATCTAAATAGGAAATGAGGTGTCTATATTTAACAGCTATATTATTAACAGCTCCACAATCAGTACACATTCACCAAGTGCCATCCTTTTTAGGAACAAGGATTACCGGGACATCACAAGGACTCAAACTTTCTCTTACCCAACCTTTTTACAGCAACTCCTCCACTTGTTTTTGTATCTCTTGTGTCTCTTGAGGATATATTGGATGGATAGGCTGGTCTATTAGGCAAAGAGGCCCCCGGCAGAAAATTCATTTGATGTTCAATCCACCTAAAGAGAGGTAAACCGGGTGGGACACTCTTTGGGAACACATCTCCAAATTCCTGCAAGAGAGAATCAATAACACTAGGAAAAGGGTTAGAGTTAGAATTCAAATACAATTCCTTATACATGCAAATGTACATTTCTTGTTTTGCAAAACATTTCTTCTTGATATCACTCTCCCTAGCAAATAATGTTAGAATTCAAATACAATTCCTTATACACGCAAATGTACATTTCTTGTTTTGCAAAACATTTCTTCTTGATATCACTCTCCCTAGCAAATAATTTTTCTATCCTTCTCTCAAGCACAAGAGTTTGGTTTTTATCATGCTCTTCATGTTTAGCTTTAGAAATATTTTTTACTTGTTCTATTTTTTATTTTCAAAGAAATTTGATCTTGGCACACCTCTTTAGGAGAAAGTGGTACAAGTGTTATTTTTCGAGGATCATGAGAAAAAGAAAACTTGTTAGTAAAACCATCATGAATAACATGCTCATCAAAATGCCAAGGCCTTCCAAGCAAAATATGGTCGGCCTCCATAGGCACAACATCACACAAAACATCATCCTTGTACTTACCAATGCAAAAATTACCATCACTTGTTGACTAACAACCAACTCACCATTCTTACTTAGCCATTAGAGCTTGTATGGACGTGGATGAGGTTTGGGACTAAGATTGAGTTTGCTCACCAAGCAAGTGCTTGCCACGTTGATGCAACTTCCCCCATCTATGATCAAGGAGCACACTTGCCCTTGAATGACACATCTTATGTGGAAGATGTTTTCTCTTTGGCTCTGGTCATCAACCATAATCTGGTTTCCCAAGAGCCTCCTTACCATTAACAAGTCAACTTTTGGAGCATAAGGTTCACAATCATCTTCCTCCTCACTTGTAGGTGTTTTTTGTAACATCCTCAAATTTTTATCTTGAGCTTATATTTATGTTTGAATTAATTATGAATAGGTGATGATAGTTTGATACAAGAAGGATAGGGTAGAAACCAATGAGTTCAAGTGGCAAATTTAGAAGTGTTTAGTATATATATAGTTGTGATTAGTGAAATTAAGGAAGAAACATACCCTAGCACATGTAGGATATGGACTAGGAGCTTAAGATCACCTAAGTAACTACCTTAGTGATACAAAACTATATGAAGTACACTTGGATTAAATTAAAAGAAACAAAAGCATAAACAAAGCAAGCTTTACGTGAGATTTTTTTAGCTATATGAAAGTGAAAATGCTTGTGTTGGAAACGTGTAGGCCTTAGGAATTGTGCACAAGATGATAATTTTTCAGCCAAGCCTATAACAAATCAGATTTGGCTTCTTGAAGATTCCATTCCACGTGCATAGGCCAGCCAAGCTCAAAGGAATCTTTCTTTAATTGAAGATAACATGGCATTTAATGAATAAGGACAAAGCTTTTAGATATTTACCTTAGGTAATCATTATTTAGTTAACTTAGGACTAAACTAACTCCTAACTAAGTTAAATCCTAACTAATTCACTTAATATAAATAGATTATGACACTTCAAAAATTTTGCACGTAGGAGCTAGCATCCAAAACCCATGCCCAATTGCTTTCTTCCTTGTACCTTTCTATCATTTTCTCACTTTCTCTTTGTTTCCTAAAAATCGTGACCTATATTCCTCTTGTCCTAGACTTATATTCCTTTCTTTTATCTATTCTACACTATCCTAAGATCTATATCTTTCAAAGAATTAAAGTATACAACCACTATTTGGAAGATTTGGACACAAGTTTACAAAAGGTAGGCTAGGCTTCAATCTTTAATTAAGAGTTTATTTGGACTAATCATTACGTGTAATGGTGCAGAGTTATGGTTGATCATTTTAGGCTGAATTTTTAAATCCTTGAAGGGTATTTTATGATTTGTTTATGTGGATTTAAGAGTAAGATATGTGAATGATTAAATTGCTAGAATATTAGTGATATCTAGACTTGATTTTGATGACCTTTGGAAGTGATTTTGATGACATTTGGAATATTTATATATATATATATATATATATATTGTGGGACTATTTTGAATTAGTTTTAAGAAGTAAAGGTTGAATGGTATATGGATTGAAGGTTTAATTACTTAAGTGGTTCAAGTTTGAGGATTAAGTGTTAGGGTGGTAAGTTGAAAAGCGAATCAGGTCTAAGCTAAGTTCTAATTTTTCTTGTGAAGATGTAAAGAAATTATAAATTATTTGGAAGATATATTATGGTTTACTAGCTAGATTACTAATGTAACACCCCGAATTTTATAATGATCTGAGCATTTATTGAACATGTTTTATATATATTATTAATCAGTAGAATTTTTTGATCTTAAGGATATACAATTTTAGGAGACATTTGATTGTTTCCCGGACAGTGTTGGTACACACTGTATAAGTTAGAAATTTCAAACTGAAGCAAAATAAGGTGAGATAGGACTCATATGATAGAGAATAATTTGTAGAGTTAGAAACTATACAGCTGTGACGGAAAAACCTTAGAATAGAATTTCTATGAATTTTATATGGTAATAACTTTGAAATTTTATTCAGGAGAATTCAGGCAGCAGAAAAATATGGAAAAATGATAAGTAGAATCTGTGGAATTTTCTCTTAATTGTAGGATGTACAGACTTATTTAATAAAATGGTTTAGTAATTTTGATGGTCAGAAGTAGAACAGACCAATCAAAATTAAGATAGAGCAGTCTTGTACGTAAAGTCTGTGTAGCACTCTGTATAGACAGTTTGTGAGCTATTTGTACTGTAACTGAAGTTAGTTTCTGGAAATCTCTAGAGTTCTATTATTTAATCTTATCCTTTAGACAGAAGAGTTCGAATTGAACTTTACTTACTCCTATGAATGCCATGTGTGAAGGCAACATGGAATTGAATTCTTCCTTTTTATGAAACATAACATATGGACACAATGAGAACCACACAATTTTCTCCTCTTTAAAGGAAACCAAAACGTGGTGTAGAGGAGGAGGGGAAGATAAAAATCTTTCCCCTTGGCCATGGTACCCACGTGAAGAGAGGAAATGAGAGGGATAAGGTGGTTTTGTCCTATTCAAAATTGATGAGTCATGATGAGTAAAAAAATATCTTAATGTTCATGAATTAAAGTGATAAGGTGCAATCATGAAAGCTTAAGAGATATCTATCCACTTGTAAGCCACCATTAATAAAGGGATAAGAAGCCATCATAACCTTGAAAGATATTTGTACAAGATGGCATGAAAGGAAGAAAAATCTTCTCTCCTTTCCCCTTGATGGCCACGTGAGTGAGGGAGTAAGAAAAGAGGAGATTTCATGACTTAAATACATGGGGACAAGTGGAGGGCATTTGGAAGAGAGTCCTCATGACTTAGGAGATTTTTGTTATAAAGCTGGAAAATATTTAGAATAGTAATTGTGAGTTTAGTTAGGATGTAATGGAATGAGATGAAACTAAGTTCTAATGGAACCAAATGAGAGTAACTAATTAGAAAGGGTAATTATGTCTTTAAATATTTTTTTACTTTTCAAACCCTATATAAAGAGAGGAGGGCCCTTAAGTGTCAAGATTTCCTTTCTCCACCAAACTCCACCTGAATCTCTCTCCCTCCCATCTCTTTCATTTCATTTTCACCCTTTCCTTTTCAAGGCATAAGTTAAGTGAGAGGAGGCCCCACTCCCTTAAGGTCACGTGTAGAAGGCTAGCACTTTTAGGAAAAGTTTGTCAAGCTTTGTAAGGAGTTATCAGGTATGTATAGGGAAGTTTTATGATAAGGATAGTTTAAGTGTTACTTGTGTTTGAATAAGTGTTTGAAGTTTCGTGAAGTATGACTTGTATCTGAGTAATTGTTGGATTTAAGTTATAGTTATATGATTATGTGCCTGAACGAAGTTTTATACTTGCTAAGTATTCTATGAATTTCTGTACATGATTTATATTAAATTTCTAAGTAAATTATGTGAGACAGTGATTGGAGACTGATGTTGAAATAAATCTGAGTTTTGTAAAATGAATGAGATATGCATAAGTGAATCAGTCTCATGTGTCTCATAGAGTTGCCTCAGAGAGGAGGTGTGTCAGATAGCTGCAGGAACTGAGTCCGTGCGTTCAGACAGAAGGATATGAGCTGGGGGTGACTCTAGCGGTGAGGACTCACGCCACCCATGATGATCACATGAAGTGTGGGTGAGAACTTGTGCAACACCGGGAGACCCTGACTGATCGGAGAAGTTCTGTGCCACTGGGATGGGGTTATCTTGACAATTGGTACCACATGTTCATGATGTTGAGAGTTTGGGAGAATCATGCATCATATAAAATTAGAACTGAAATTAGAGGACGTTGTTATAAATAACTGCACACTGAATATAACTTGTTGCTTAAATTATGTTTATCATAAACTTACCCTATGTTTTGTGTCTGTGGTTGACACCTACTATGACCTCAATTTTATTCGGGCGAGCAGATGAACAACAAAGAGAGACTGCCTAGCTGTCTACAAGAAGAAGATTTTGTTTAAAGATATGTTGTTTGAAGATATATTCTTTTGTTACAGAATGTTCTAGTTATTTGTATTATGTAATAAAACCAGTGCCAGTTTGTACTCTTATTATATGTTACTTCAGGTTTATAAATATTAATCAGTGATGAATTTTTCTTAGAGTATCAGTTATTGGCAAAATTTTATTATATTCAATTGGGTGCTCTTAAGTAAGTTGAAAAGAATTTTCATTAAAAATCAATAATAACAAGATTGTAAGTTGAGGCGTTACAACTAACATGTTGTCTTTAACTTGAGGATATTTGTTTTGCCATGCGCAAGTTTGCATGATTTTGATTGAATAAGGTGTGGTAGCCAAGCCATACATTTGGTATATTATGATGTTTGTGATAAAAATTTTCCATGAGGTTGTATGAATTTGCTCATGGGCTATATTACTGATGAAAATGATGGATTTTATGTGATGCTATATATTGATTCATGTTTTTGAGTCCAGTACGAGATTTGCGAAACAGAACCGATACTACATCCAGTATGAGATGTAGAGACCAGGTGCAAAAACATAGAATTGATCATGCATCGTTTACGTAAGATGGCCGCAGTGATACTACATACAGTACAATATATAGAGACCGTGTGCACTCTCTGGAATTTCATCATGCATACATATTGTTTGAGTGGTTATTTATTATATTGATTTTATTGGAATTTATTGATGAATTACTAATGTACTAACTTATTTGGTGGTTTAGTTTTGCCTGCTGAGAAATTTTATTTCTCACTAGATTTGTTTCATTTTTATATATAGATGGCAACAATGATCATTTTCCTTGATGCCTTGGACTGGAGGTGGGACAGAGATGAAGCTATGAATTGCTATATTCTAACCATGCATCATGTTATATGTGTTCATGTATATTTTGCAGCACATTTCCCTATATCAGTTCTTAATGATATGTTTAACCCTTACGATCTATTTCTTCAGTTTGCTCACGTTTACCCTAATCCACCTATGGAACCTATCAACATATCCCCTAGCAACTATATCCTGTATCCTCCTTTCATACCAGGTTATAGAGGTAACATGAATCTTAATAATGAATCTGAAGATGAGGAGAGTGTTGGTGAAAATTTCTGAACTGAGAAAAAGGGTACTTTAGTGTATGGAATATAATTAAGGACAGTATCTAGAAAATAGATGGCTACTAGGTTTCCTAGTACTTTTATTTTTTACGGTATTAGAAATTATGGAGATGCATAAACTTTATTATTTGTATGCTAACTAGGGATTGTGGTTGGTACTATCTGAATCTCGTAACTTGTCTAACAAGAAGTGATGTATAATGTAACAGTGATCAGTTATGTTTAATGAATGAGGTTACAACTTATAAAATTTTTACGTATTCAATTATTTTACTAATATACACTCCTTGAAAATAAATACTAATAAAAATTATCTAGAAATATATTACGTCGTTACATTTTTCGGGGCATGAGTCACTAGAAATGTGCCCATTGTCCCTTAACACCATGACACACTTATTTGCGCATTGTGAGGCGATGTGCCCATTGCGCAAGCCTTAAAGCACTTGATGTTCCTGGCTTTTTGAGTGACAGAAGAAGAAGAAGCATTATTAGTAGAAACCAAAGGACTAGAGTTTTTAGAGATTTTAGCTTTCTTGGCCCATGCGGGTGGATCTTCTTTGGGTTATTTATCTTTCCAAGAGGAATGCTTGAAGCTTGAAAAAGGTTTTCAGTTAGAATACCTCCTTTTGAGTTGTTGCTCAACTTTGATTGCTTGATGGACCAAGTCCCCAAGCTCGACATAATGTTGTAGCCCCACAACATCTTATATCTCTCTATTGAGCCCATGTAAGAAGCGCGCTATGGCAGCTTCTGGTTCTTCAAAAACATTTGCTCGTACCATAGCAACCTCCATCTCCTTATGATACTCATCCACACTTAGACTCCCTTGAGTGATTCTTTGGAGCTTATTATGAAGCTCTCCATGGTAATGAGGAGAACATATATTTTTCTCATCATTGCTTTCATCTCCCTCCAAGTATTCACTGGTTCATCTCCTATTCTCCTTCTCTCCTTTTGTAGTTGGTCCCACCAAATTAGAGCATAGTCTATAAATTCTATGGTTGCCACTCACCTTTTTGTCTTCTCTATAGTTATTGCAGTAAAAAATTTGCTCTATTTTCATCTCCCACTCCAAATAAGCCTCGGGGTCATTTCTCCCTTGAAATTTAGGTATTTTAATTTTAACCCCATTAAGTCCTTCATCCTTCTCATTTCTCCTCCTAGGTCTTTCTTGTCTATCATTTTCCTTATGCCTCCTTTCATTCCTTCGCCTATCCTTACGCCTCCTATGACTCTCTCTCTTCATATTCACTATCACTCCTTTGAGTGGAGGTTCTAGACCTACACCTTTCTCTTTTATCCATCCTCTCCTCCATCCTCCGATTGTGCTATATTATTTGAGCAAATTAATTGGTCAACTCGTCTAAGCGAGCTTGCATTGCATCAACTCTAGGGGTGGGAGGGGTACTGGAACCACTAACCATCATATAGTAGTATGAGGAAAATATGAACAGGACCTCACCACTCTACTCATGTATTGCACTCAAGAGATGATAACTTGTGTTTTCACTCAGAAAATGGATTTTGATTTTAATGTAAATGCTCTTTCCTTTTACCACTCAAAGTTCTCTTTAGGTTCTTAACAAGATTAGTTGCGTTTCAAAATCAAAAGTTTTTTTTTATAAAAATTGTAGCGATCATCACAAGAGTTGCTCACTGGATTCGCTGAATGAAAGGAAAACCACAAAGACAATAATTGAATGGAATTTTAAAAGATAATAATCAAAAGGAATTTTAAAAGACAAACTAGAAAAGGTAACAAAGGAAGACACACTCATTAAGAAGGCCAAACAAAGACAATACAAAACTAGAAAAAAAGAATAATGTTATAGCACCATAAATAAACTTTCACAATTATCAAATGAATTAGTGCAAAGGGGTTCTCTTATGAAGCAATTTTTTTATTTTACTTTTTTTTTATAACAAGTAGCTTAAAAGAAGCACTTCTGGGCTTCTCTTGTCTTTTTTTTTCTTAAATTCGCTACCCCTTTTCTTTTTCACACTTATGCAAATGATTTTTTGTTGATGTCTAATTGTGAACAATAATGGTTTAGTTCAGAATAACGTTGTTACAACAATAATATGAGCAGAATATAGTGAAGCTGTAAATTGTGCAAAAAATAAAGAACGAGAAATAACAGAACGGAATGATAAAGAATGAAAACAAAAGATAGAAAAAAGGGCAGGAATTAAAGAGCTAAATATAAACAATGTAGCCACTCTAGACAGAATGGAAATGATCAAGAGATCAAATTGTGTACAATGGATTATGGCATCGAAGCAATTAGTAATGCTTGGTGTAGGAAAGCAAAAGAACAATACACATAAACACAAGAAATTGGCCAATTCTAGGATCCAGGCTCAAGATACCACATGATATGAACCAATATAGGGGTTCATTTTTTTTGTACGGATTATCCTCGAAAAGGCTTCTTGTTATAACAAAGAAAATATGCTATTGAAAAGAAAATGTGCAAGTTTTATATATAATGTAGCACAAGAGAATGTATTACACAAAGAGGAAGTTAAAACAAGCAAAGCATGTAACTTAATAAGAACTTAGCGTCAAAGGCAAGGTGCATGCCAAGTGTTTGATGAAGCGAAACAAAGATAAAAAATAATATGAAGAAGAGTGCAGCAGACAAATAATGAGTTTAACAAGAAAAAATGTTTAAAAAACAAAAAAAATGGAAAAGACAAGAAATGGAAGAAGACGCCACAGCTATGGAGAGTGATAAGTCCCGTGGGGATTCGTCATAGAGGTTATAGAAACCTTTGATAAGAACCAAGGTTTGGTCCAATAAAGAACCGAAGAGGAACTTCCTCACACAACTCTTTAGAGTACAAAGATTTTATTCAATTCAAACATGTCTAATGTAGGACTTCAGCCACATATTCCTAATTCAAAATTACACTAAAAAAGTCTAAACAAAAAGTAATATTTGTCCATAACTTCGTGCTGAACTTCACGTCCAATTTTCATCATCATAGATGCAGAATTAAGACTTGAGACTAGACATACGACTTATAGGAAATCTTCAGAGCTTTCGAACGCATCAAAGAACGCCTAAAACGGACATCTAAAACTCAAGTTATGTTCAAAGCATTGGAGCAATCTTGGCTCTTCACTCATTGGTCTTTGGGCTTTTCACTCATTTGAATCAATTGGAGCAATTTGAGCTCTTCTTCCAGGTTGGTTTTTAGGCTCAAGGGAAAGTTTATATCTTGGCCCAATGCTTGAGACATGAAGTAGTTCACTTCATGATCCAATGCTTCTTGTGCTTCCTTTGATCTTGTCATTGTCATGGGGCCTCCCAATCCTTGTAGTGCACTGTTGGGCTTTTGGCCCATTGGGATTTCTTGGTCCTCATCAATATATATATATATATATATATATATATATATTACATATGTATGATTGTGATTTGTAATAATTACTACTTTTACTCTTGTAGTGAATATGAAAGAGAAGATAAGTGACCTATTTTGGTGTAGGAAACATGTTTATGTGAGTTTTCATTAACAAGTTAGATTTATTTGTTTACTAAAGTGTATTGCTTGTGGTACTTCACTTTCTATTTATTTGTTCTTAAATATCATATGTGTGTGTGTAACAAAATCGAACATGTAGATGACAAACAGAGGTACAGGTGGTGGTCACAAAACATTTAGTCATGGTAGAAGACGTGGTGTTAGTGTGGGAGCTCCAATTACCATCACCCCTTCCACCTCTTCCATTCACATATCAACCTCAGAGTTGATGATTCATGTAGTTGCGTTGACACTAAACACACATACTAAAGCTCAAGACTAACCAAATTCGACCTTTGTAAGGGAATCAATTCCTACTACCCCTATTAGAGATGCTTCACCTTCAGCACCAAATGATTCTCTTATACCTGAGTACCCACCTGATTCAAATTGTGAACATATTGCTGATCAGAGGCCTTTCATTCGTGCACATAAAGGAGAGTAAGTGCATTTATTTAATTGTTAATTTTTCTTAAAATGTTTTTTTAAATGTGGTATTGAAAAAGGTACATAGGTTTCAACCAGTATATGGATTTTCTAATATCATATCAGGGATCATTAGGGAAAAGTTTGATGAACCAACTGCAAGTTGGTTGAAGGTATCAGTTAACCTTCACGATAGGTGGTTTAGAGTGTTTAAGGTAATATGAATTGTGGTTTAATTTAAAATGAATTGTTTCTTGTATCATTTCTAATTTAGTTCTTGTTTCCTATTTTATGCATAAAGAGTATAAGTGGTACCTAGTAGAAGAGTGAGCCACTAGAGCTGTTTTTGAGACAAAAGGTTCACGCATTTTGAAAAATGCAATGAATGAGATCAAGAATGGTCAAGATAAAGGAAATTGGATACCGGCCAATGCTCGAGCAGCCTTGGACCAACATTAGGATTCTACATATTTCCTAAACAAGAGCTCCACTACCAAGGTGAATCAAATTATTGATAGAGGATCCTCAACATATTGTGGTGGTTCCATATCTACTGCAACTCACTTTGAAAAACTGGTAATTTCACTTCATTTATATATATATATATATATATATATGTATATATATATACTTCATTGATTTTAAATTCAATATAATTAATTAAATGTTTTACAATTTTAACTTTTAAAATTTATGTAGTCAAAGGAGTTTCAAAGACCACCATACTTGAAAAATGATGGAGAAAACTAATAAATAGAAGTCAGGAGAATGGGTCAATGATAAGTTCCGCAAATTCGTTGTAAGTTGTTTTTATTTCTAATTATATAACTTTATTTGATATATTGTGGCTGATATTATAAATGAACTCTTACCTTTGGTTAATATCTCTTGAACTTATTTACATATCTTGGTTTGCTTTTCCTTAGCTAGTGTTAAATGTTTGTGATTGACTAGTATAAACTTTGAAGCCAACTATAGTATATTAAAGTCAATTTTTTTCCTGTATTAGTGGTAATTTTCTTGAATTCTTACATGTCTACACATTTAATAATTTATCTTCATATCTCACCTTATATTACTGGAGAAATATCAACATTGCTGAGAGGAAATCCTACAACATTTGACAGAGGAAGGTACATCTACACAGGATTCCCCTAACACTGCTACTTCTGTTAATGATAATGACATATATTTGAATGTTGTTAGAGGTCCAAATTACAAGGGGAACATGTGCAGGCTAGATACTTTGAGCAAAATGTTTAGTTGCTAAAAATCAGCTCCATCTACTTTTATTGCTCTTGTGTAAGACCAAATAGAGGAAATGTGTGAGACAATTACTAAATTGAATGCTGAGCTTTTGGCAAAGGAAAATAAGGAGAGGACACTTAAGGAAAAGATGTTGCAACTTGGTTGGTGCACAAGTGTCATTGACACCGTTGCATAGGGTTACTGCCTTTGCCTTTGCCTTGTTCACTTCTCTGTCTTTCAGAAGGTACCCTTTTTTTCTTCACATTTTGGATGAATTTTCTGAGGTATTGTTTTATAATAATTTCTATTAATTTAACTAAATTAAGACTTTGTGGGTTAGAGGCTTACTCATTTTTTTGTAGCTCCCCTAATTTACAACTAAGCCAAATTGAAGAAAAGGTTGGCTTGTAATTGTATTATGACAAAAGTTTGACAAAGTACTTATGCAGGCTGCACCAAGTACTTATGGCATTGCTTAACGCTAACCTTATGAACAGGGTTTCACTAGAATATGTTTAGTTAACAGTTTATGCTACATTCTATTTCTAGTTGTTCTTGAGCAATTTAGTATAAAGTTTAAACCGTGTGTATTGATAAAATAACATTAAGGCCAGTATTATGTCCACTAGTATCTGTTTGAAAGTGTTTTCTTTTCTTTTGCTTCATAGTTAGATGCCTTTTTTTATCAGTTTCTAGTGTTTTTCTTTAGATAATAGCAAAAGTTTGCTTCTTTGTGAAAAACTTTATGGAGCCTATCATCATAATACTTATGTTGCTTCAATGATTAATATATATATTCTTGATAGGATTTCTTTTTGAAATCTTCCACTGTAATATTGTAAAAAAAGAAAAAAACAATATCATTTTGAATATGTTTTTTTTACATATTTCTCTATTCATCGATAATTTGATATATAGATTGCTGTCAAGTTTGTGTTTGGTGTTTTAATTCTCTAGTTCCCCTGAGGTTGATACTCCTACCCAGTGGTAGTTAGCAATATTATTGACCATTGGATGGTTGCTTTATGAATTTGATAGTAGTATCTAATTATAGAAATAGTCTTGACAAAACCTAGGACGAACGAGTTCCTGGTCACATCTCCATAGGCTTGTCAAACCCAAGGTCCGCCCTTGGTTAAGCCTAGACAAAACCCAAGGTCCACCCTTGGTGAAACACTCCGCTACCAAGCCCCATTTTCACGAAATCTAACGAATGTGAGGTACGTCTTTGGTCCTTTTTATTGTTCTTAAAAATTTATCTTTGTAGGAACATGACAACACTCAAGACCAATGCTTGACTACTCTCCAAGGACCACCCTTAGTGAACCTTACCGAAATCCAAGGCGGATACGTCTTGGTAATCTCTATAGGTTCTTAAAAACACTATGGTCGGGCTTCAGTCGAGCCCTAGTGGAACTCCAGCAAAACCCAGGATCAACTCCTGGTACTTTACAGGTTCACAAACCCTAGGGTCGGCCTTTGGTAGCACCCTAGGTGGACCTCCCGCAAAACCCAGGATCAGCTCCTGGTACTTTATAGGTTCTTAAAACCCTAAGGTCGGCCTTCGATAGCACCTTAGGTGGACCTCTAGCAAAACCCATGATCAGCTCCTGGTACTTTACAGGTTCTTAAAACCCTAGGGCCAGCCTTCGGTAGCACCTTAGGTGGACCTCCAACAAAACCCACGATCAACTCCTAGTACTTTACAGTTTCGCAAACCCTAGGGCCGACCTTCAATAGCACCCTAGGTGGACCTTCAGCAAAACCTAAAACCAGCTCCTGCTACTTTACGGGTTTTTAAAACCCTAGGGTCAGCCTTCAGTAGCACCCTAAGTGGACCTCCAACAAAACTCAGGACCAGATCCTGGTAATATCAAAGGTTCACAAACCTGGTCTTTTGGTAGACTGTAAAGGTTCATAAACTCAAATCTTGGTAGACCTCTAACTTCAACGATCCTTAAAATCTAGGGCCAGCCTTCGGTAGCACCCTCGGTGGATCTCCAGCAAAATTCAGGACGGACGCGCCACTGGTCGGTCTCCAATAATTTGCAAAACCTAAGATCAATCCTTGGTGAACTTCGATAAAACCTAGGATGTAAAACTCCCCTGGTCCAAGGTTCGACAAAACCAAGGTCCACCCTTGGTGAACTTCCTCTTTGCTAAGTTTTCCCATGCGAAAACTCAAGGGCCACATGATCATTTGTTTTGCAGGAACAAGTGTCCAAGGTCTACCCTTGACGCTCAAAACCCAAGACACGCTCTTGGTACACTTACTCCTTTGGAACCTCGACAAGCAGGGCTACAAGATTGGCCACTCACAAAAGCAGGAGTCCAAAACATGCATCCAAGATTCACCCTTGACGTTCAAAACCCAAGACACATTCTTGGTAACTCTGTTGCTTCGAAATATTGACAATTAAAGTATGAGGATCAACTACTCAACCTCGAACAAGAAGCAAAATGAGACACCGTCAGATTGCAAGGTCTCATTTTCTACGATGAAAAGACGCTATTCAAGTGGCCTGCTCTCATCATCACAAGAAACTCATAAATAGAAGACAACAGCATACACAAATAAACACAGAAGATTGAAGAAAAGGAGACTATTTTCATTAAATGATTGTCAAAATTACATAGCCTTCATGACCCAAAGCTAAAAAAGAAAATACACAAATGGAGCCTAGACATTGGCCCCATCACTAGCACCCTTTTCGGCGGAAGCAATCTTCTCTTCATCAAGTAGGACACCGCCCTTCACATCCTTGAAAGGGTCAAAGAGACCTACGTCAAGGTCTTTTATGAAGAAATTAGCCTGCCTAACAGCCTTGAGAAAGCCATTTTCGTGCAAATCCATTGTCTCCCGCTTGTAGATGGACAACTCCTCCTCAAGCTCCCTTTTAACAACCATCTCCGCCGAAGGCCCGAGCTCAGACTCCTTCAGCCTTGCCTCCAAGTTAGACACCTTCTCGGAAAGTTCATCCTTCTCGGTAGTAGCCCTATCGACCTGGGCAACCAATTCCTTCTTCTCCCTCAGCAAGGTCTTGCCACAACTGACTAGCTCATCACCATTCACCCAGGTGCACAGTAGCTTGGCAAAAGTACCACTAGCCTTGGCAGACAAATGCTAGTGAGATCTGACTATAACATCCTCAAAATTATATCTTGAGTTTATGTTTATGATTGAATTATGGAAGTGTGATGATAGTTGGATACAAGAAGAATAAGATAAATTTATTTGATCATAAGCTGCCAAAAACTGTCCATTTCAGCCATTCGAATTGAGAAATTTATTTCTCTCTCAATTCTTATTCAAATTAGGTGTATAATATATTTAATCAAAGATCTATATTTCTACTATAACATATAAAAATTTCATATAAATCTAGGTTTTGTACTGCTTGCAGTTACTAAAACATTAAGAGATGTCAGTGTGAAAATTTTTAGCTTGCTGGCAGTTTTGGAGTCTAGATTAAAAATGTTATAGCTAAAGTTTTATATGATACCTTGTTAGAAAACTTAGGAAGGCTAGTTTAATATACTAAAAGATGATAATTTATGGACTATTAGATTGGTACAGAATATACTAAGAACGAAACATGTGTGGTAGAACATTTGTTTAGCTATCTGAAAGAAAAATCTAATCTTGGTAACTTGCAGTTCCTAAAACTTTGGCACAAAGGCTAGAAGAGTCAGCCCAAATTCGGACCAATCAGAAGTGGATGAATACTCTCAAAGTATTCACGTGTTACATCCATAGAAACATGCTAAGCAAACTAATAGAAAGAAAATTTGGTAAGCCAAAGTCAAGGCAAAGTCAATAAAGGTAATGAGACAAAGTTGAAATCAAGATTCTTGAACCATCTTGTGAGATCATCCACGTGGAATCTTATGGGATTAAGTTCAAGGAATGATCTCAGCCAACTATTTTAGAACCACTCAAAATTGGTCATTTGTAAAAAGCTTTCCACATAACCACATGGTCATTAATGAATGGAATCTTTTGTTAAAACATACAAAAAAATGGTGCAGCAATGACACTTGCCTATTGTTGTGTATTTAGCCGTGTGTGTAGCTGGAGAAAATTGAGCAAAGGATATGAAGATCTCCAGCCAAGTTCCACGTAGAATATCCAGCTGCCCAAGTCAATAAATTAGAGAATCTTGACCAAGAAAAAGATAAGGTTTAGAATAATATCTTCTAAAGTAATGATTACTGGTTTAGAATAATATCTTCTAAAGTAATGATTACTTAGTTAAGTTAAAACTAAACTAACTACTAACTAAAGCTGAAAGCTAACTAAATCCTTTCCATTATAACTAATTAAATTAATATAAATAGCTAGGGGTGTTGGAAAACTTTACATGTAGGAATTGCTAGCTTCACACCTCCACGACTATTTGCTTCCTTGCACCAAGCTTTTTCACTTCTTACTTTCTTTTGCTTGCTCATAATCGTGGCTTGTGTCTACTACTTTACACATCAAATTTTCTTCTTTTAAAGACTTCATTCCTTAAAGTATTTCCAAGAGAAGCATCCACTTAATCAATTTCAAATCCAAATTCTCTTGAGGTAGGCTAGGCTTCAATCTCTAGTTAAGAAATTATTTGTACTAATTTACATGTTTAAATGTACAGATTTGTGGTAATTATTTAGGCTGGAATTTAATGTTATTTGAAGGTATTTTATGATGTGAAAATGTTGATTTAAACCATAGGATAGATGATGATTTATAGGCTGAAATATTAGTGATGTTTGGAGTTACATTTGATGATCTTTAGAAGTGATTTTGATGACATTTGGGCTGTTTGTTCATATTTTCATTATGGGACTGTTTTGAATTAATTTCTAGAAGTAGATGTTGAATGATATGTAGTTAAATGGTTCAAATGTTTGAGTGATTAAATTTTGAGGATGAAGTAATAAGGTAGTAGGTGAAAGGAGATTAAGATGCATGCTAAGTTATAATATTTTCTTGTGAAGATTTAAAGGAATTAGAAATTATTTGAAAGATATATTGTGGTTATTAGTTAGATTACTAACATGATTTTTTGTAGCTTGAGGATACTCAATTGTCATGCCTAAGTTGGTAATGATCTTACTTAAATAAGGTATGATAGTTTAACCATACTTGTGGCACATATGATGTTATGATGAAATTATTTTCCATGAGATTGTATGTATTTGCTCATGGATTTTATTATGGATTGATTTTGATGTGATGATATGTTGATTCATGTTTCCAAGTCTAGTACGAGATTTGTGAAACAGAATCTGATACTATATCTAATACGAGATGTATGGACCAGGTGCAAATACATGGAATTAATCATGCATGTTTGCGAAAGACGGCCGCAGTGTCTACATCCAGTACGAGGTGTAGCTACATACAATACGATATGTAGAGGCCATATGCACCCTGGGAAAAATTCATTTCATGCATACATGTAGTTTGCATAATTATTTATTGTATGGATTCATTTATATTGATAAGTTACTAACGTGTTTGGTGGTTTAGTTTTGCCTACGGAGAAATTTTATTTCTCACTAGATTTGTTTCATTTTTTTTAGATGGCAACAATGGTCAATTTCCTTGATGTCCTATATTGGTTGTGGTGTAGGAATGAAGATATGAATTAGGCTGGTGTATGGAAAATTCTGTGCTTGTTTAATAATGACTTTTGTAACAAGGACTGTGGCTACGTATAATATATATTAGTTTAACAACTTCTATAATTTATGCATTTTAGAATTTTTAATAATATACGCTTCTTAAAATTAAACCCTAATAAAAATATAACATCTTGAATAATTTTATGTCGTTACACTAACCACCTCAGCCAGGGCCACAACGACACTGTTGAACTTGGCATGTTCCACCCGCCATACAGTGCAGATGGAGTGCGGATGGCAGATTTCAACCTAGCCACCTCGGCTTCCAGTGACACCACCTTGCTCACAACTTCTTGGTGGTGCTGACCATTTTCTTCCAAAATTGCAAAGCTCCTCTGAGGAAAGGCCTTTGTAGAGTCACTGGCACTCTCAAACCTGGCCGAATGGACAAAGCTTTTGTCAAAGGGGGTCAGGATCCTTCATTCTGGCTTATACCCCGCACTTCATAAAGACTCTGTTGGATACAAGGGGAGTTGATCAAGAATGATAAAGAGCTGATCAAGGATGCTGAAGAAGGTTTTGGGTTTTAGCTTTTTACATGCCATTCAATTGAAAGCATTTGTAATTTGTTAAGATTGTTTAAGAGGTTTAGTCTGAGAGCCTTGCATTGCATAAATCATAATCATAATAATGCATTCATGTTTTAAGAAAAGTTTGAATGATTACATGATGCATGTGGAATGATTCTCTCATGACTTTGTTTTTTGAAAAAGCAAATATGTCTGCATTAATCGATTACTCTGTTTCTGTAATTGATCATGTCAGCAAAGGATATTTCAGAAAAGTCATATAGAACACTTTAATCGATTACAAGCCAAGTGTAATCGATTACATAGTTCATTTCATACATTAAGCATGTTTGTATTAATCGATTACCACTCTTCTGTAATCGATTACTATCGATTACATAGTTCATTTCATACATTAAGCATGTCTGTCTTAATCGATTACCACTCTTCTGTAATCGATTACTGAAGCTTATTTTCTAAGTTTGTTTGCTTTAATCGATAACGTCTTAGCTTACTGTTACTTTGTTCATCAAAGTTTTCCAGAACTGCTCAAGAACACTTTAATCGATTACTTGGCATATTAATCGATTACATAAGGTGAAATAATCGATTACATACTTGTATTAATCTATTACATCAGTTAATTTTGTTTTTTATTTAAAGTTGTTGGGTCTGAAACTTTAAAGGAATCAATTTTTCGAATTTGCGAAATACCCAAAACTCCCAAAGCTTTCAATAGTCTCTAATAAGAAATTTGCTCAGTGAAATATAAATTTTTTGTACAAAGGAAATCTTTCTACATTGAGAAAGAAAACATGAGCAAAGGGTTAGCATAAAGGTTTCAAGAGAAAAAAATCTTTAAAAAGATTTCAATAAACCTGTAGTGTCTGGTATTGTGCATTCATTCATTGTATCCATTGTGAATCTCAGGTGATATCCCTTGAACTCTTTTGTGTTGTGATTTGTTTTAGAATTTTTTATAGACTAAGATCAAAATGGTGTTCTTTAAAGCTTTAACTAGAGTAGGGTTCTCTAGGTGAAAGATTAGAGAAGTGTTCTCTGAATCTTGTGGTTAGGAATTTAATAAGGTTTTAGGTTTCTTGTTCTTGATCCAGTGTGGATAAAGATTATCACTTGTAATAAGGCTGGTAAAGAATATTTTGATTTAGTTGAACTCTAATCAAGGTTGATTAGAAGGCACTGTATGTAGCTTCTCATTTTGAGGGGTGAACCAGTATAAATTTGGTGTTACTTTGTTTTTGATTCTTAACATCTTTTTCTTGCTTATCTTGTTGAGTTTTCTTTCATGTTCAATTGAGCTTTTGTCTGAATTGCTTGAAGTAAAGGGAAAAAGTTGTTTGATTGAAAAGTGCATATTGATTAAGGTTGACAAGTGTGATACGATCTAATACCACTGCTGAAAAGTTTTCAAAAAGTTTTTAAAATTGCTGAGTTAACCAATTCACCCCCTGGTTAATTGTGTGTACATCATTGTTTTCAATTGGTATCAAGAGCTGATTTTTGAAAGTTATTCAAGATCACTTTCTTTTTAAAGAAAATGAACATTACACAAATAACTTTTAAAGAGGGGGCCTCTCTCAATCGTCCTCCAATGTTTTGAGGGAGAGCATTTTAACTTTTGGAAAAATCGTATCCAAATCTTTATTCAATCAAACGATCCAGGTGCTTGGAATGCTATTGAGAAGGGTCCGTTGATCCTTACAAAAGTTGTTGATAACGAAAGAATTCCCAAGGAGTGGGATGAGATGACGGATGCAAAAAAAAAAGTTGTAAAATATGACTTGAAGATCTCCTGGTCCACCCTCTCCACCAAGGTCAATAAGTCTTCATCAAATAGTGACGGAAGATTTGTATTTAAGAACGTCGTCCCTCACCCATTCATAGCCAGGTACAACAGAGGTGGACGATGGCGACCCAGCACTACTGCTACGTCGCACACAGGGGGAAGCCCTAGCATTCCCAACACCACTCTTCTTCTCTCCTCCAGGAGCAGAAGGGGGAAGAATCGCAAGCAGCAAAGGTTCCTCGACCCGAGGGGAAACAAAAGGCCTCGTCCTCTGATGAAGGCCAAAAGTACCTTAGCCAATACGACGAGAGTCTGCATTCCTCCCTGAGGAAAAGGACTCGTCATCAGGAGTTTCATAGTGACTCTCCTCCTCTGAAGAGTTACCAACAGGAATAACCTCGTGCATAAAGGGTTGCTCGATTGAGCCCCCTGAATCGCTACCTCCTAAGTAGAGTCGAAAATGGGAGACATAGACATTGTTGAAGTAGGAAAATATTCCTTGAATGGAGAAAAGAGAAGTAAGAAGAAGACCAAGAAAGCAAAGAAGGTTTTGGAAAGAAAAGAGTCAGGAAGGAAAGATGGCAAGTATGACGGTGACAGAAACATCAAAAGTCCACTCCATTTAAATGGAGATATACCCATTCAGTTACTGGCGGCAGTATTTGAAATGATTTCCTAAGAATTTACGCCACAATCAAACTCCACTTACTCACTATTGCACATCTCTAGTACGTGCCCGCTCCATGAGTGACACATATGCACAAGTACTACAGTGTGCTACACACACCTGGGGCAAAAGACAAGTGTAATGCTTGCTTTCAATACACTCTCCAATGGTCAGACAAGGGAAAAAATTTCCAACTTGGATATTTCACTTGCCTAACATGTCCGACCTTGCCAACAAAACAAAACATGTCCTTACTGGATAATTCAACAGTGACAGCCCAGACACACTCTTCTCAACAACCAGGTTGTTACAACCGAACATGTTATCTCTAAGCTTATTTATTCAAATATTATTGATAATGTAGCAACCACATTTCAAATAATAGGTACCTAATTATCTACAAGCTACACATCATCTACAAGGTACGGATTATCTACAATTTGAATTATATACAGCCTGAAATACCTATTAGCCTTATCTATAGGTTAATTATCTACAAAGGCCCAAGCCCATGCTTGTCCTATAAATACAGGTTCCATCTAACCTCTCTACACATTCTCACTCACACTCGAGTACACTTTCTCACCATGACTGACACACTTATACTTTTCTTTTTCTCTATGATTGATGTACTTACTCGAATGTCAAAGTCCTTTCTTTTGTTTTGTAGGCCCCCCTTCTTAACAAGGTTGACTCATCGTCTAACGTGCAGAGTCTGGAACCCAACTGGACCACATCCACCCTTATGCATGGAACTTCTAGATTTGGGTAAGAACACAATGTTAAGCAAATAGCTCTCCCAAAAATAAAATACATAATTGTTGGAACTTGGAAGGCCCTCGTTGACATGTCAAACAACACATCAAAAGAGTTAGATTTAATTTAATTATTAGCCATGCCTAAAATATATCCTTATCAAAGATTAAAAAACAATAGAGTTTACTACATTAACTCGACACAGTAATTTTAAAGCATATCTTAGATTATTCTTGATATATTTTAATATAGAAAATGAAAGTTGTCTAATTCTAATGTTGAGATGTGCTACAATCCATCAACGATATATGTAAATAATTTAGTATTGATATAATGTTTTAATGAAATTTATCACTGATAGCAACTTTAGCAGAGGTTTTCTCATAGTTTTATATGGATGAACCTACCTTTTTCAAGTTCGATTTTTGGAGTGTCTGGAGGAGTTGACCGGGTGGAAGAACCGTTCTTCTGCTTGAACATGTTCTTATTATCAAAAAATAATTTTATTTGTGAGAATGAAATAATATGTAGGACTCAATTTAAGTATTTTTCATTGTCGGAGTAGAAAGTTGATAAAAAAATTAAATTATATAATAGTGTAGGTGTTGGGAAGAAATTAAAATTTGTAACTTCAAATTCATATGATAGTGTTTAGATTTAGAAGATATTATTTTATCTTTAGAATTTTTTTATATTTTATAGATATTATTTGTAAATTATGAATTTATTTCCTTATTTAAGTTTAGGATGTTTGGCTTATAAATAGGAATTTTTTCAGATGAGAATAATCATCCAACTTGAAGAGGAGTCACCACCCTAAGTGAAAAATCGATGGTCATATGGAGGAAAAGTTTGCAAGTTTGTCCTAAAATATTGTTGTGAAGTTGTGGATGTAAAAATCAGGGCTTGAACCACGTTAAATAAATTTGTTAAGTTTCTTGTTTTTCTTCATGGTGTAGACCTTTTGTTTTATGGTGTATTCTTACTCATACTGTGCGCAATAAAAGAGATAGTTTTACCCAATAGTGGAATCCAAAAAAAAAAAAAAAAAAAAAAACCTAAGAGCCTATGTTTAGAGTTCACCATTATGGATGTTCTTAATATATATGTAGGTGTGCATCATTATTGAATATATAGTATTAATATTGTTGTAACATCCTTAAAATTACAACTCATTATATGTGTAGTCTTTTCTGAGTATTTCCTGTGATAGAATTAACTGTGAACTATGATTTAATTAAAAATTATAGTGTTAAGTTATTTTACTCTGAATGAAATTTCTTTAAAAGGTTAACTAAATTTTTAGTCTCTAAACTTTTTTGATATTCGGTTTTTAGTTCTTAAACAAAAGTTTGACTGGTCAAAGTTTCTCAACTTTTTTGAAATTCAATTTTAGCCCCTAAACAAAATTTTGACTGGTCAAGGTTCCTCAACTTTTTTTTTATTAAGGTTTTTAGTCTCTAAACTTTTGAAAAACTCAATTTTTAGTTCCTAAAATCTCATTAAATAAATAAACAAAGTGTTCAAACTTTTGTTTAGGGACTCAAAACAGAAATTAATAAAAGTTTAGGGACCTTGACTGGTCAGTTAACCCGTCTTTAAATAATTGGGTTCTTTGTGATTAATTATATGTGAGTCTTTGCCCCCAAAAAATTTTGTATGTGATAATTTGTTATTGATTTAATCTTTTTTTAAGAGAAATAAAATATATTTGATCATTAGGATTTATTTAATTATGCAACATACTTTAAGTATTACATTTGATAACAATTTAATTGGTTAGATTTAAATCCTAAAGTTAGTAAATAGATTAATTTCCGTTGAGAAAAATTTCATAATGCAAGGTTATACAATGTAAAAATTCAAATTGGTAATCATAGTCATTCACCAATGAGAGAATGGACACACACTACCTCATTCTTTTCTTTTTCACATGGTGACTTATAAACACAATCCAAATTCCTAAACACAAAGCAAACAACCATTTTCCTCCCCTAAATAGCCCAAAACCATGAGTACACCAAGGAGGAGAAACCCAAACTTATGCGCCTTTGCTTGCTTCCATTGTTGGAGTCTTGGCTAAAGCTCAACAAGCTTGCACCCTCGTCTTCCTCTTCTCCTAATTTTCGTGTCCAGCTCTTCAAGGGTAAGGGAAGTCCTTTTTGATGGACTTAGCCCATGGTTGCCTTTGCGAGGAGACAACCATGGTTGGATGAACCTTCAATACATGCATGTTGAAAAAAACTAGATTTTTAGAGGTGTTTATGCAAAATATTTTAGAAAGTTGTGGACTTTTCCTTTGCATGCATGTCTCCTACCTTTGATTTTCTCCTTTGGTTGCCTTCGAAGAAATCCAAAATACAGAGTAGGCTCTATCCAAATTTTCTTACAATATAAAACCAAGTTTTGATTTTCAAAACATAGGTTATGAGACGGGAGAGATTGGCTGGAAGACTTTGTTCTTCGGAACATCCTTGGTATTGCGAACCTAGAATAAAATCTACTCATTTTTTTCTTCATGAAATTTGTCTTGTTTTACTCTAGATGAAATTTGAAACAACTTTCATGTAGGAGACCTTGAGAGATGAGGTTGTTTTAGGGCTCATCTATGACATGCAAGGTGACTGTCCAGTGTTGCAAGTTGAACCTAGCAGTGGTTGGTTTTCTGTAATTTCTGGTCTATGTAGTTATCACCTTGCAATATTGTTTACATATTATAAAACTAGAGAGAAAATAATTAGAAACATGTATATAAAAAATTATAAAAAATTAGGTTTCGTTTTATAATTTAAAAGGTCAATGCAAAACAAAATGGTTCCAATGTGGACATTTTGTGAAGTCTAAAACAAAGGTTGGAAAGAAAATTTTACTAGGAACAATTCAAAATGAATTTTTGTATGATTTTTACCTTGATGGAAAGAGGGTTTTGTTAGCTTTAAACTGTATAAAGTGGAAGTCAATTTGGTTTTGGGAAGAGGTAACAATTTACAAAACTTCAAACCATGTCACAACTAGAACACTCGTTTTTCTGTCTTGTAGATTTTTTATGTATTTTTTTAGATTTTTTTTTATAATGAACAGGTTTACCTTGTTGGAAAAATAAGAAAAATTTATTTAAGGCTATATAATTTTTTATGTTAATAAAATTGTTTGCTAAATTTTACAAAGGCTTGAATCTTCTATTTCTTCTAAAGTTTAAGGTTTTTAATGCATGGTTACTTTGTTATGTGAAGTTGTTATTATGACTAAGGGTTGTTATGTGGAATTGTTAATTTTGTCTAAGTGCTGTATTTTGATTTTAATTGTTATTATATGGAATGATACACGCTTATGATTAAAAGACTTAAGGAGTGTGAATCTCAGACAATTATAACTATGGAATGTGTTGCTTTACTTGGAGAATGGGAGGTATGACCTCGGACATCTATTGCATGTGATGTTTTGTGTGTGACCCGGTTGATTTACAACCAGAGACTATAATTATCTTGTGTGTTAGACTTTTTTGTGTGGTAGTTATAGGGACTTGGGCAGAGTCTTGGTGTTGACTAGAACCCCATTCTAGCAAACATCATGTGTCTCGAAGGACATACAATGTTGTGTGATAGTTTCAAGGGACTCGGGAACAAGTACCTGTATGACTAGGATTCGTTTCAAAGAATTTAATGCGCTTGAGAGTCGTGCGAGCAAGTGTAAATACACAATGGACTCCAAAACGTAAAAATTAAAGAGAGTCATGTGGGGTGTTCTGACTGTGTCAATTTTGATGAAGCAACTGATGGAGGTCCATGGCAAGCTAAAGGCTAGAAGGAGAGCTTGAAGCACATCCTTTGGTGAGCTTTAAAGGACCCATGACAAGAGCTAGAACCCAAGCACTTCAAGACCACATCAAGGCTAACTTGGACAAGCAAGAGTAAGCACAACAATTTAAGGATAACAAGGTGTGGATTTTAATGTCTCACGTTCAATTTAATTCCAATTAAATTCAGCACTTGTTAGAAGCAAAACTAGAAACAATAAAAATCATTTTTAGTGCAATTGTGTAAAGAGGTGTAGGTGCACTTGTGTGTAATTTGTGTAGCAACTTATTAAATTAGTTGGCTGCACTTAGAAGCTAAAATACTGCACCATTTTTGAATTTGGTACAGCCAAGGGTAACTTAGGGCAGCTTGCACCACAAGCTTCATTAAGCTTGCCTTTAGGCTCCTTTAGTGTGCACTACAAGCTTCATTCCAATTTACATTTCCCTTGCATTTACTTGTAATTTCGTGTGCTATATATGGCTGCCCAAAACTGAATGTAACTAACTTTGGTTCATTAATACAAATTTGAAATTTGTGTGAGAGTTTCTCTCTTGTTCTTGTGCAAGAACCTCTTGTATCTTATCAATGACTTCAAGCTATTGTGGTGATTCTTCCTAGACTTATTGGAGAGCTTCTGCATGGTGTCTTTCCCCTTCATCCCTAACCTTTCTTCCATCTTCCGTTGCTGAAATTAAAAAGCTTCTAAATAGCCTCATATTCACGTAAGTGCGGAAGTTTGTGTTCTTGAAGTTTGCTTGAAGATTGGGTTTCATTGCTAGGTAGATTTGGGAAAACTAATGGCTAATGGGTTCAGACATACATCAAGTAGTATCAGAGCCTAATCTTTGTGGAATTCTTCTTCAAGTTTGTTGGATATAGAGGGAGTAGCAAGAAGATGAAGCTAAAGAAGAAGCTTGTGCCTTAGAAGAAAGTTTTAAGCTTTTCACATGCCAAGGAATTTGTAATTTGTTCAAGTGTATGAGAGACTAATCTTATGATCCTTGCATTTCATGTACATGGTCATTAACTTGCATACATGATTTCATTAAAAGCATTAAAGCTATTCATAATTTCAAAAGAAATGAAATTCTCATGGTTAAGTTTTGGAAAAACGAAATCTTATTGCTTTAATCGATTACATAATAGATTAATCGATTAAAGCCTTTGTTTTGATATTGGAAAAGCCATAATGAACAATTTAATCGATTACAGCCTTCTCGTAATTGATTACATAGAACAAAATGAAAATCATGTCTTCCTGTTGTAATCTGTAACACCTCGTAGGCCTCCGGAATATTATCATCATGGATATCAGAATCACGCTAACAGCGTAAATAAAAGCGGTGCGGAAGCGTAAGAATCGATTTTTCTTGATTACATTATGCATGGAATTTAAAACCACATCACAAAGCATTATAAAACAAGCCCCTGCTGATCTAGGTAACACAAACACATAACATAATAGGCAGATAAACAGAAACTGCAACAAAGATAATCAGGAGGTATCAACATCAATTACATAAACAACAGTTCTGTACATATACGTCTCAGAGTTCAAACCACACTTGTGGTTATACAAAAGATTATGTACAGTACAAAGGGTGTACACACACACCTTTTCCCTACACAGGGAATACAAGGCAGAATACTAAACTCTTCTCTGATCTTCAACTGCAGCCCATGACCACTCTAGCAACACTCTACTAGGGCCTCCTGCCCTATGGTCTCTTCCTTCCGCTAGAGGAAACACCTGAAAACCACAACCCCACACAGGGTGAGACATACGTCTCAGTAAACTCAGGGTTCTGGGAGATCCTCCCTTACCCTGGTTCACCTCCAAGCTTACACATATACAGAACTATAAACAAGCCTAGGACATTATCCAGGCTTTCAGAATCCGGCTACCGAGAATATCACTGGATGCTATCAGCATCAGAGGCATTTCACCTCATATTGGCTCTCACAGCCATCTAAACATAAACTCATAGTCGTCTCCCAGAGGTACTAAAGCATAAGTGTCAACCACTGGACACTTTTACACTGGAGAGGCATCGCCTCATAAACTGGATAGCACTTTGCCTGAGGCATCCCTCAGGACTTTACTCAAACAGGTATGGCTCATCTAAGAGGCTCTAGGCCCTTATCCCCTCGGGATGCCCTCTCTTAGAGATACAGCATATCTGTACACAGTCAGGCCTGGGCAAGAACATCCATATAGGGCAATCACCTCCAGGACCTTCACAAACATATGCCTGAAAGACATCATCTCATGCTAGGGACACTCATCTTTCAGGACTTCCAGGTCTACTGCCTGAGAGAGATCATCTCATACAAGAGGCACTCAATCCCTCAGGACTTCCAATCATGGTCTAAGAGAGATCATCTCACGCCGGAGGCACTCCATCCCTCAGACTATCAGTCCACTACCTGAGACAGATCATCTCACAAAGGAGGCACTCATCCCTCAGGATTTCCAATCACACGCCTGAGAGAGATCATCCCACACCGGAGGCACTCATCTCTCAAGACGTCAGTTCGCTGCCTGAGAGAGATCATCCCACACAAGAGGCACTCAATCTCCCAGGACTTTCAACGACTTGCCTGAGAATAACCACTCAGGGCTTTCATCATCATTGCCTAAGGAGGAACATCCATACAGGGCAATCCGTCCTTAGGACTTAAGGTGAAGAGCAGTGGCACCTCACAGGGAGTATCAGCCATTCCCAGTAAGTCCTCAAACTCTTCTTCTGGCTAGGAAATCTCATCTAGCCGGATACTATCCCAGTATCCTCTTGATTCATCACAGACCATTCCATGGTCCTTTCCTCAAAAGAGGCACATACACCCTCCTAGTGTCTATCCATCATAAGGCCCAAGGCCATTCACATCTGTAATCACAGATGTATCATTCACCCTCATACTATCTCAGTGTCTACCCTAGGGTTTAATCACATATATTTATTCACATCATGACACCATTCCGGTGTCCAGTCTATTTTAAACATCAAAACTAGGCCACATTGGCCTTTCACAACAATATATATATATACATATATATATTAGTTGCATATACACCATCATCACCCACTTGGGTGGCAAACAAGCATAAGGGACTAATCCCCAGAACGATGAGCTTACCTAGCAAGCCGTGCCTGCAGCTCCAACTGCAAACGATGGTTTGCGTCACTGACACCCATTGTGTCAATCTCTACCAAGGCACACGAACGCATATTACAAATCATACAAGCATATAAACATATACAAGTTCATCAAGCAGTCCTCAACTGCCTCTGAGAAAGGAACCTCAGTCCTTTCCATAGACCCTCAATGGTCTA
The DNA here is from genome assembly GCA_007407185.1 of Glycine tomentella. Classification (NCBI taxonomy): domain Eukaryota; kingdom Viridiplantae; phylum Streptophyta; class Magnoliopsida; order Fabales; family Fabaceae; genus Glycine; species Glycine tomentella. The sequence continues at coordinate 211,113 of PYAF01006148.1, forward strand.
TCTCAACTCAGCCATGGCCTCAGAGTCACCACAGACTCACTACAGCCATTCACAATGAGCATCACAGCTCTCACAATCCACTTACTCAGGGATTTCCATAGGGCTTGAACGGTCTATCTCACAAGACACCGTTTCCATGGCCCCTCAGGCACATCAAGCCCATCAACAAGGCTCTTGCATGTCTCAAATCAAGTGACTTAGTCCAAGTCACACATGCACAACCTAGAGCCAAAACCAACATTCACCAAAACACAAACTAAAAGCTAATCCTTCCTCCTCTCATCATTCTAACCACATCTCTCAACAGGACCCAGAGCTAATTCTAACTCTACTAAAAGTGGGTCACTATTCATCAAAACCCCCAAATCACAAATCAATCGGAGAAACTCGAGTTTCTTATCTCAATGGCGACATAGAAGACCTCTGGGACACTCCTCCAAGCTTGGGTGTTCGCGGGTAGCTATTGTTCCTCGCCAAACTCGAGTTTTCTTCACTTCTCTTAAGAATGGGGTTTCTCAACTCAAGGGTTTTTAAGTGAAATGGAGGAAGGATTCTAGCTCACAAAAGGTTTCTAGGAAGTTTAATGGGTTTAGGAAGTGTTTTGGGTGAAGAAACATGGTCATGGAAGCTTAGGGAGCTCTCCCATGGCAGACAGGGCACTGGGGAAGAAGAAGAGAAGATTTTCTCTTCTAAAGACGCGACCTGGCCTTTTATACTGGGCCTGCCAGAGGTCTGGCACAATTCGCGCCAGCCCTGGCGCTACCCGCGCCAACTATGCCGACCTTGTGGCGCCAACCGCGTGAAACCCACGCCTCCAGCGCCAACTTCCAGTACCTATGGCGCCATCAGCGCCAACCCTGCGCTATCCGCGCCAACTTCCAAAACCTAGCTGGCGCCGCCAGCGCCAACCCTGGCACTGGTCGCGTGGAAAACCAGGGAAAATGGATGTTCCAAGCCACTTCCCGTGCTACTCGCGCCATCTTTGGCACCATCCGCGCCAGCTGCAAACCATGGCGCCCCCAGCACCACATTGGCGCCCCTCGCGCCATGTTCCAGAGAGCTTGGCGCTGATCGCGCCAATCCTGGCGCCAGTCGCGATACACACCACACATGGTTTTCTCAGCAGGACCTCTGGCGCGATCTGCGCGGATTCCCACGCCATCCGCTCCACGAGTCAGGGTCTTACATTTCACCCCTCCTTTTAGGAATTTTGTCCGTAAAATTCCAGATCCTTACCACATCTAAGGACCAGTCCTGCTTCATCCGATTCACAACCTCACAAGTCGCGTAGGACTTGTCAGATTCTCTCTAATCTGAACGACGTCGGGCTTTTGCACATGTGATGAATCCATCACATTCTCAACTAGGACACATGGCAAACCCTCATGTAGTCCTGATGACTGCGAGACAACCTCCCTACACCTAAAGTCCATCCTACACCTGTGACCAGAGACAGCCTCAAACACACCTGATCACCCTCATCAACAGTAAGGGTTCTGTGTCTAAGACCACACATATCCTTTCCTTCAACTCTGAGCTCTCAAAAAAAATATCTCTGATCCTCTAGATCCGCTCAAGAGTCTATTGAACCATCTCAGGTTCGAAAAGCTGTCTCTTTTTCTCTTATATCTGCCCAATAACCTGGAGTCCTGCACCTCCGGCCTCACAAAGCCTCATAAGTACCACGGGACTCCCACCTTAAGCAGGCGTCCACCCAGCTAGTACCCTGCTCCAAGGTACACTCACTCACAACACATCCTCCAGGATCTGGATGGCTCGCTCCATCTGACTATCACTCCGAGGATGGTAGGCTACACTAAGCCTCAGCTGGGTTCCAAACCTTCCGAAGGGCACCTCACTCCTAGAGGTAACTTCGGATCACTGTCACTAACCATATGACATGCCAGACATTAGCCATGTCTACAGCTATGTCTCTCCTCATCCCTGGCCTCCAGAAATCCTCTCAGGATACTGACACATCACCGTGGCCCTTGGATGACTATCAACCAGTCCTTGTGAATCTCAACAAGGACGGCGTCCACCAGCTCGCTCTTAGGCACCATAACAGGGCTTAGCTCATCATAAGCCATGTGCCTTCTAAGAGACATCCTACCGGTTCACATATAGCCCTCACAGACTCATACTGTGGCTGGGCTTCTCAGATTCTCCGAATCTGATCATCATCATACTGGGTCCCTCTCAACTAGAGACCAGATGATTCTTTGTCAATGACAGATACACATCTCTGAGCTGCTCACTCAACTCACAGTCAGAGATTGTCATCACGCATGAAACACTCTCATGCCATCATTCTCAAGATCTCAGCACATGTCCAAGCTTCTGCTGGGATGCATCTCAAGCACACTGGCCATCCGGCCCTCATAACATCATAAGCAAGTTGTAACACCCCAAAATTTCAGTCCATTTATAGGGTAAAATACTAATTGGAAGTAGTACAGAAGAATTTAGGAAAATGACGGAAATGCCCCTGGACATTTTAGGAATGACTAAAATACCCCTAGGCATACTAGCAGGGTATCTTAAGGAGAAAATACTATAAGTACTCTAGGATGTTTGAAAAATGATCAGAATACCCT
>PYAF01006149.1:0-17727 GCA_007407185.1 Glycine tomentella
AGGGATAGCTGCTGTTTGCCACTTTAGGCTAGATGATATGAGCATGTGGCTCTGATGTTTTGTACCTAGCCTGTAGTTTGCTTTTGTTATACCCTGAGGGGTTATTTGTACAGTTTTGTACCTGAGCAGAGATTTTGTATATTCACCATATGATATGTACAGTGTATCTGATGATGACATTTGTTGATGTCACTCTTATTTATGTGCTTCCAAACTGCTTATAACTCTGATTGATTGTCTGCCTGCGTGTGGTTATGCTTGGTAATGACCCTCATTGAGAAGGGGGCGTTACACTTTTGGTACCAATAGTCAAGATAGCCCCATCCCCGTGGCACAAAACCAAAACGATCAGTCAGGGTACCACAGTGGTGCACAGGATTCTCACCCACACTTCATGTGATCATCATGGGTGGCGTGATTTCCCCACTGCCAACTACCCCCAGCTCAGACTCCTTTTTTCTGAACGCTCAAACTCAGTTCCTGTAGCTATCTGACACACCTCCTCTTGAGGCAAATAACACGGACTAACCCCGCTGGGCATATGCATATGAAACATATAAGACTGATTCACTTTAAGGTATAACTCTTTTTATCATCTCATATTTATTTTACTCATAAACTCAACATAAAGTATAGAACTCAACTTATATTCATGTACAGAATCTCAGCATATTACTCAAGTACAGAGATTTATAGGAATACTCAACAACACATGAACTTCATAGAGATTTATAGAAACACACAGCAACACATGGAACTTAGAGAAATTCTTAGAAACTTTTAGCAACATATGAACTTCATGGAAACACTCAACAACACATGAACATTCAAACACTTATTCAAACAAAAAACACTTAAACTATCTTTATCATAAAGCTTCCCCATACATATCTTGTATCTTCCTATAAAGCTTGTCAAATTCTTCCTCCTAGCTAGCTTTCCTACACGTGATTCTTCCTATATAGTTGGTTGGAAGAAAACTGGATGTAGCTTCATAGTGTTTGAAGTGAACCAGTATAAATCTTTATGTGTTGATTGTTTTCTCTATATTTGTTATATCTTGTTAATCTTCCATGTGTGTTTTTGTTATCATGCATAGAAAATTGATTCTTCAAACACTTTCAAGGCATTACACGTGATTCTACATCCAGTTTTCTTCCAACCAACTTTCCTACACGTGATTCTTCAAACACTTTCAAGGCATTACCAGAGGTTGTAATCGATTACATAGTTCAAAATCGTTTTATACATCTTCCTGGTTTAATCGATTACTAAAGGTTGTAATAGATTACACAGTGTTTTCATAATTGAGCAACTGTCTGGTGTAATCGATTACACGTCGAAATAATCGATTATTTTGTTCGTTAATCATACTCAGAAAATTGATGAACAACTTAATCGATTACAGTCTTGAATTAATCGATTATATAAGCAAAATAATCGATTACAGGAGCGCATTTAATTGATTACCAACGGTTAGAAAAGTTTGTTATAAATAGAACCTTTGCTCAGCTGTTTCTCTAACTTGACCAATTCGTATTCTGAGCATTCCAAGGCTTTCTAAACATTCTTTTCGTGATTCTCTGGGTTCATAGAGTTCTTGCTTTCACAAAACATTCATAGGTTGTTAATTGATTTCAAAAGCAAGAAGTTTCTTTTCAAAGCTTAAGGGAAGTAATGTTCTGAATTTGTTTTCAACTTTCAACCTGGTTTAATCATTCATATGTACATCATTCATTGGATCATCATGTGACTTCTTTCCTTAAACTTTGAAGTTGTATCTCTTTTATAAATTTTGTACTTGGCTGTCTATTGTAATTGGGTTCTTGCATGTAACTAGAGAAGGGGTTCTCTAGGTGGAAGAACTGAGTAGTGTTCTCAGGTTCTTGTCTCTTAAAATCTAATAGGGTTTTAGATTTTTGTACTTTATCTAGGGTTGATAAAGGGAGACATTGTCATTGATTGTAAGAGCTGAAAATTATAATAGTAGAACTCTAACCTAGTGTTGGTTGGAAGAAAACTGAATGTAGCTTCATAGTGTTTGAAGTGAACCAGTATAAATCTTTGTGTGTTGATTGTTTTCTCTATATTTGTTATATCTTGTTATTCTTGAATGTGTGTTTTTGTTATCAACCAATTTGTTAAGTTATTGCATACACCTGAAGTGAGTATTAGATTGAATAGAGATTCTTGGCTTCAAAAGTGATAAAGATCCAAAAGGGAAAAACTCTGATTTGTTCAAGAAAAATTTTTAAATTACCAAGCCTAACCAATTCACCCCCTCTCTTGGTTAAGTGTGAAGTGTCCTAATATTTTACAATTGGTATCAGAGCTAGGTCTTGAAAGTTACTCAAGATCACTTTCTTTCAAAAATGAATACTTCACAAATAACCTTCAAGGAAGGTGCTTCCTTAAACAGACCTCCTTTGTTTGAAGGGGAGAATTTCAGTTTTTGGAAAAATAGGATGAAGATCTTTATTCAGTCCAATGATCCAGGAGCATGGAATGCAATAGAAAAGGGTCCTAGGGTGCTCATCAAAGTGGTTGATAATAACATGATTCCCAAGGAGTGGGATGAGATGAATGATGATGAAAAAAGGATTGTTCAGTATGATTTTAAAGCTAAGAACATGATAACTTCTGCTCTTTCTTCTGATGAATTCTTCAGAACCGTTAGATGTACAAGTGCCAAAGAAATGTGGGAGATGCTAGAGATCACCCATGAAGGGACTGAAGAAGTAAGGAGATCAAGAGAGCATTCCTTGATACATGAATATGAGATGTTCAAAATGAATCAAAATGAAAGCATATCCCAACTCCAAACAAGATTCATACACGTAGTGAATCACCTTTTAGGACTTGGGAAGACATTTGATGTTGAAGAATTGAACATCAAAATCTTGAAGTGCCTCACTAGAGCATGGCAACCAAAAGTGACAGCCAACAAAGAACCTAAGGATCTATCAAAGATCTCTATGGCTGCATTGTTTGGTAAGCTTCTTAAATATGAACTTGAAATGTCTCAACTAACATCTTGTGAAGATGTAGAAAAGAAAACAAGAAGCATTGCCTTGAAAGCTGCAACTTTAAAAGTGAAAAAGAAGAGGAAACAAGTGAAGAGGATGATGAAAATAATGTGAACTTGGTGGTCAGAAAGTTCAGTAAATTTCTAAAAAAGAACAAGAACAAAAAGTTCAACAAAGGTAGCAAAAACAGCAACAACAACAACAACCTCAACAAGAAGATTGACAACAACTTCACATGCTTTGAATGTGGCAAGCCAGGCCATATCAAATCTGAGTGCTCAATCTACTTGAGGAAACAACAAGGAGAGGGCAAGATGAAAAAGGAAGGGAAAGTTAAAAGAGCTTACATAGCTTGGGAAGATAATGAGTCAACAACTTCAGATTCTTCCACAGAAAATGAAGAAGCTAACATGTGTCTCATGATGTGTTGCTAACACATCTTAGTTTTTAGGTTCTATTTAGTTAGATTTCAATCAATAATCAAGAATTTAGGTTAGAATTAATAAAATTTAATTAATTGTTGTTATTATCTCATGTTAACACTGATTTGTACATTTCAGAAGCAAAAAGAGGAGAAAAGAAGCAGAATTGGAAACCTCAAACTAGTCGCGCAGTTAGCGTGGATATCCATGCGAGTCGCGTCAGAAGGCCAAGAAGCCAATTCCATCTTGAACAATCCACGCGAGTAGCGCTGCATGTCACGCTGATCGTGCCAGGAACAAAGAAGCAAGCTATTCACTCGAACAGATCGCGCGATTAGCGTGGTAGCTCGGGCTAGTAGCGCCAGAACGTCTGAAGAAAGCTTAAGATTCGAACATCTCATGCGGTTAGCGTGAGATGTCGCACTGATTGTGTCAGGACGATTTGGTTTCCTTAATTAAAATTATTTGGTACGAAATTAATAAAGATTGAAGGCTTTGTTACCTTAATTAAAAAGAAGGACGAAAAATAGCATAAAAAGGGGCCTTTGGACTGATAAAATAATCTTGGATACACAAATTCATCAAGAAGCATTGTGGATAGAAGATCAAGGCCAGAATTTGAAGAAGATTTATGTTTCTACTTTCTTTGTACTTCTTGAGGTTAGACATGAGCATGTCTGGCTAAGTTCTTTTATTGTGGTGAAAGCCAAAAACCAATGTGAACTCCTCTATAATTTGATTGATGCTAATATGAGATTATGATGATTGCTTTGTTTTACTTTACTCTTCATTGTTAATATCTTTCTTAGAATTGGCTATTCTATTTAAGTTCTTGGGGTTAAAATTCGCAATAGGAATGTTGGGATTCTAATTTCTGACATGAGTAAAATAACAGTTTTTACATTGCCTAGGGATAGAGATGTATGATTGCAGAACCTTATGATATATTCTTTTAAACGCTTAACTTCAAAGGAATCGCTAAGGAATTAGGATTTTCAATTGGGTTAAAGGGTTAAATTGCTAAGGAATTAGGATTTAACTAAATTTGGAAAGATATATTCTCTGAGTAATCAGAAATAGTCGAATTTAATAATCAATCAAGTGAAAGAGGTAGGGATCAAAGGGGATTGAGCTGGAACCACAATTATTCTCTTACTGAATCACAACTCAATTTTATCACTTTTACTTTCTCGTTAATTTCTGTCATTTACTTAATTGTTTACTTCAACAACACACTATCACTCTACTCAATTCTATTACTCTCTTCCAATTTCTTAGACTATAAGTTACAATAAAATTAGACATTCAATCCCTGTGGATACGATACTCTACTTACTCACTTTATTACTTGAAATGAACGGTACACTTGCCGTCTCGCAACAAGTTTTTGGCGCCATTGTCGGGGATTGAGATAACTAATTTTAGAATAACTTTAATCTTTGTGATTGGAAACCCTTTTATTACTAAACTGTTTGTCTGAAGTTTATGCGAGGTAAAGTCAATCCTGACCATCTACAGTTCGATCCAGATATAGAAAGGACTATTAGAAGGAACAGGAAACTCTCCAGGCAAAGAAAAGAACCACCAAACAATCCGTCTAGACCAAGAGATGAACTGATGGAGGATATTCTGGCTCCACTGTTCACAAAGCCAAACTCGAGTATTGTCAGACCGCCAATCGAAGCAAACAATTTTGACATCCACCCGTCATTGATTACATTGGTGGAACGCAGTCAGTTTGGCGGAGAAGACGATGAAGACCCACACGACTTCATTGACAGATTTCTCAGAATCTGTGATACCTTCAGACATCAAGGGGTATCGGAAGATGCTGTAAGATTGAGGTTATTCCCTTTTGCTGTTAAAGGGAAAGCACATAGATGGCTAGACAGAGAATCCTCAAACAACATAACTACTTGGGAAGGACTAGTCACAAAATTTTTCTCTCATTATTTCTCAATGGACAAATACAACCGATTGGTGAATGAAATCACCAATTTCACTCAACATGAGAGAGAGACAATATATGCCACTTGGAATAGATTTCAAGAGTTGATTCAGATATGTCCACAATATGAACTCACTGTAGGTACAAAGGTACGTATTTTCTTCAATGGAATGTTACCCGAATCACGTTTTATTGTTAATGTTGCAGCTGGTGGTTCCATAAGATCGAAAACTGCAACTCAGACATACAAAATGATTGAATCTCTAGCTCGTGATGAAAATGAAAGCACCCCAGTGCAACCCAAAAGAGAATTTATTCGATTGGGAAGCAATGATGCCATGTTAGCAGAGCAAAAGTTGTTGGCTCAGCAGTTGGCCAAATTAACTGAGAAAATAGACAAACTCCAAGTCTCTGCAGCCCAAGTTTCATCCAGCAAAATGCCATCAGCCATATGTGAATATTGTCAAGGTGAGCATGAATCTAATGTATGTCCTATATTAATAGGAGCTGATCCAGTGCAGGTAAATGGCATATGGAATGATCAGAGACCTCAGCAGAATTATCAGAAGAATCAGAATTTTTCCTTGGGTAACAATTACCAGAGAAAATTTCAAGGAGGAAGACTAGATTATAAATCTAACAATTACTTGCAGCCTCCACCTATTCCAACCAAGGACATTTCTGAACTTGAGAAGGCAATGGTACAGCTGTCAAAAACCACCACTGAGCACATTCAAGCTACCAATGCCTTCATCAATGAAACCAGAGCCCATCGTACAAATCAAGATGCTTCTATCAGAAATCTTGAAAATCAGATTGGGCAATTAGCTAAGCAGTTAGCTGAAAGACCACAAGGGCAGTTCCCAAGTGACACTATCATTAATCCAAGGGAACATGCAAAAGCAATCACAACCAGAAGTGGAAAGGTAATCACTCCTCAAGAGAAACCTCAAGTAAACAAGAAAGAAAAGGAGGAGATGAATGCCAATGCTGATGCAGAACCAGAGGTAGCAAAACCTCCAAAGAAAGAAAAAGTAGAAAAAAATTATGCAAAGAAACAATGGGATTTCTCTCGCTTTGAGAAACCTCCCTACCTAGTGCAGTCCAAGCAACAAATTCAAAAGCAACAGTTTGCCAAGTTCTTAGAAATGTTTAAGAAATTGCATATTAATATTCCATTTGCTGAAGCATTAGCTAACATGCCTAATTATGCAAAATTCATGAAAGAACTATTGTCTAGAAAATATAAATTGCAGAACTGTGAAACTATTGCACTTACTAAAGAGTGCAGTGCTATCATTCAGAGGAAACTTGCACCAAAATTGAAAGATCCTGGAAGCTTCAATATCCCTATTGCAATAGGGAATATTAATGTGGGAAGAGTATTATGTGACCTTGGGGCAAGCATAAATTTAATGCCATTATCAGTTTGCAAGTCCCTTGGTATTTCTGAATTGAAACCTACCAGAGTTTCATTACAGCTTGCAGACTGTTCACTAAGGAAGCCTATAGGAGTGATTGAAGATGTTTTAAAGTTGATAAATTCATTTTACCTGCAGATTTTATAGTCTTAGATATGGATGGGGAAAGTGAAATACCTCTACTCTTAGGTAGATCATTTTTAGCTACTACTAGGGCTTTAATTGATGTAGAACAAAGGAAATTAGAACTTAGGATGGATAATGAGTCTATTATATTTAATGTATTTGATTCCATGAAAAATCCATCTGATGAACATAATTGCTTTAGGCTAGATGTTTTGGATAATGTGATTTGTGCAGGTCTCACAGCAGAAGAGGAACTTGAAGAAGAATTAGAATTGCAAAGCCAAAAGACCATAGCAGAAAATCTTGAGGCAGTAATGGAGGTGCTAGAGAAGAAAGAAGATGATATTCCAGTTGGAGCACCAAAAATTGAGCTAAAAGAATTGCCAGAACATCTGAAATATGTATTTCTAGGTGAAAAAGACACATATCCAATCATCATTAACAGAGGGCTAGAGTATCATGAAGAAAAGCAGCTGCTGAAAGTGCTCTAGGAACACAAGACTGCCATCGGCTGGTCTATTTCAGATTTGAAAGGTATAAATCCCTCTTTTTGTACTCATAAAATTCTCATGTAAAATGATGTAAAACCAGTGAGACAGCCACAAAGGAAACTTAACCCTACAATGAAAGAAGTGGTAAGAAAAGAAGTTGTGAAACTGTTGGATGCTGGAATGATCTATCCAATTTCAAACACTACTTGGGTAAGTCCGGTCCAAACTGTCCCTAAGAAAAGTGGGATGGCAGTCATTCAAAATGACAACAATGACTTCATTCCTACAAGAACAATCACATGATGGAGAATGTGTGTAGACTATAGGAGATTAAATGATGCAACCAGAAAATACCATTTTCCGCTCCCATTCATGGACCAAATACTTGAAAGGCTAGCTGGTCATAACTATTACTGCTTCCTAGATGGATATTCTGGGTATAATCAAATCCCAGTAGCCTCGGAAAACCAGGAAAAGACAGCATTCACATGCCCATTTGGGGTGTTTGCCTATAGAAGGATGCCTTTTGGTTTATGTAATGCACCAGCAACATTTCAAAGGTGCATGCTCTCTATTTTTTCTGACATGGTAGAAAATGGCCTTGAGGTATTTATGGATGACTTTTCTATTTTTGGCTCTTGTTTTAATTCATGTTTAGCTAACTTAGCTAAAGTTTTAAAAAGATGTCAAGAGACAAACTTAGTTTTAAACTGGGAAAAATGTCATTTCATGGTCCGTGAGGGAATTGTCTTAGGACATAAAATTTCTGAAATGGGAATAGAGGTTGATAAAGCTAAACTATTATTGATTGAAAAGTTACCTCCTCCTATTAATGTGAATGGTGTACGCAGTTTTCTAAGACATGCTGGCTTTTATAGAAGATTCATTAAGGACTTTTCCAAAATTGGAAAACCTCTCAGCCACTTGCTTGAAAAAAAAGCAGAATTTTGTTTCAATGAGGCTTGTCTTGATGCATTTAATATACTGAAATAGAAACTCACTACTGCATCCATTCTAACAGCACCTGATTGGGGTTTGCCTTTTGAACTTATGTGTGATGCCAATGCTTATGCAATTGGCGCAGTTTTAGGACAAAGAAAAGATTAGCGTCTACATGTCATACACTATGCTAGTAAGATTTTAAATGAGGCACAAGTTAATTATGCTACCACTGAAAAAGAGATGCTAGCCATAGTATATGCACTAGACAAATTTAGGTCCTATCTAGTAGGTTCTAAGGTTATTGTTTACACTGACCATGCAACTCTTGAATATTTATTGAACAAACAGGACACCAAGCCATGCTTGCTGCGTTGGATGTTATTGTTTCAGGAATTCGATTTGGAGATTAAGGACAAAGCTGGAGTAGAAAACAAAGTAGCTGATCACTTGTCAAGGATTCAGGAAAAGGACTTGCAAGATGGACCAGAAATAGAAATCAATGAATCCTTTCCTGATGAGCAAGTATTAGCAATAGAACTCAGTCCATGGTTTGCAAATATGGCAAATTTCAAAGCTGCCAGAATAATTCCTGAGAATCTTAATTGGCAACAGAAGAAGAGATTTATGCATGATGCAAAGAGGTATTTCTGGGATAACCCTTTCTTATATTTTCAATGCACTAACAATGTTATCCGCAGATGTGTAGCAGAAACAGAAGTGCCGAATATTCTATGGCACTGTCATTCTTCAAACTATGGAGGACATTTTGGAGGGAATAAAACTGCACAAAAAGTCTTGCAATGTGGCTATTATTGGCCAACACTCTTCAAAGATGCAAAGGATTTTGTTGTGTAGTGTGATAGCTGTGAGAGAACAGGTAATGTTTCCCGCAGAGATAAAATGCCATTGAATAATATCCAAGAGGTTGAACTATTCGATGTATGGGGAATTGATTTTATGGGACCTTTCCCTAAGTCATTCTTCAACCAATATATTTTGGTTGTTGTGGATTATGTGTCCAAATGGGTAGAGGCTACAACTTTACCCACTAATGATGCAAAAGTAGTGGTTTCGGAAGAACATCTTCACTCGTTTTGGAGTGCCAAGAGCTATAATCAGTGACGGAGGTACTTACTTCTGCAATAAACAATTTGATGGTTTGCTGGCCAAGTATGGGGTCAAACACAAAGTGGTTACTCCAAATCATCCTCAGACAAATGGCCAGGTAGAAATCTCTAACCGAGAACTGAAAAGAATTCTGGAAAAGACTGTAGGGTCATCTAGAAAAGACTGGGCTAAAAAGCTTGATGACACATTGTGGGCATACCGGACTGCATTCAAAACACCCATAGGTATGTCACCTTTCCAGCTTGTGTACGGTAAGGCTTGTCATCTTCCTATTGAGTTAGAACATAAAGCTATGTGGGCAACTAATTTTTTAAACTTTGAACTGTCTAAAGCTAATGAAAAGAGGTTGTTACAATTGAATGAGTTGGATGAGTTCAGGTTAGCTGCCTATGAGAATGCCAGAATTTATAAAGAGAAAACCAATAAGTGGCATGATAATCAAGTCCGCCGGAAGGAATTTGCACCAAGACAATAGGTTTTGCTTTACAATTCTCGCTTAAGACTTTTTCCCGGTAAGTTAAGATCTCATTGGTCCGGTCCATTTCTTGTGAAAAAGGTTTATCCCTATGGCACAGTTGAAATTTCCCCCTTAGACAGTGACCGATCTTTCAAGGTCAATGGATATCGACTGAAGCATTATTTTGGAGGGGAAGTGGATAGGAATGCAGTTTCTGTTCCACTGAATTCAACTGTTAACTAAGAGGGTAGTGTCAGGCTCGTGACATTAAACAAGCGCTTCTTGGAAGGCAATCTAACATTTTCTTTAAAATTATTGTTTTACTTATTTTCTTTTTAGTTGATCGGATGATTAGATAATTAAGGTAGGGTTAAATTGAAATTTAGATCTTATACTAGGTTTTTATTTGTACATATTAGTTGACTTAGGAGAGGAGATGGTTACAAGCATTGAGAGAAGAAAAGAAAAATTCTGGTCAAAAGCTCCGCGCTAATCGCGTGAATCTCACGCTAGTCGTGCCAGTTGCAAACATATAGTATTTTAGGCTCGACTTCACCACACGATCAGTGTGGCACACTGCGCCATCCACGCCATGAATTCGAGCCAATTTGGCCAGAACTGGACACTCACGCGATTAGCGTGAGATATGGCGCCACTCGCACCATTTGCTCGAGCCAAGGACCTCATCTGCTTCATTTCACGCGGACAGCGTGGCTTGTGGCGTGGTTAGCGCCACTAATTCGAGAGGTCAGTCTGTTCACTAATGACTGACACGGTTAGCGCCGTAGTTGGCGCAGATCATGCGAGAACGAAAAAGGGGTTTTTAAAAGTTGAAATTCAAACCGCCTGTAACTTATCCACTTCCCTCTAAGTCCTCCTCTTCTCTGAAACTTCTCCCCACTCCCTCAATCCGTTCCACAATGCATTCACTCAGGAACACAACAGTTTTTAATGCACCATAGCACTCCCTCACTATAAAACCCTTGTTGCATTTCAATCCATTTCACCATTGTTACATTTTTTGAGCATTCCATTTTTCATTTGCAAACCATTCCATTAGCACCCATGGCTGGCCACAAATAAAAGGTATGTTTCTTTTTGAATGCTTAAGATTATACCTTGCTTGGAAATACATTAGAGTTAAGCCTATGAGAAAGCTAAGTTGCAGAGCATCAATGGCAGAATCGCGACTTCACGCGATCCGCGCCGTCACCCACGCAGATAGCGCCATCTTATTTGATGATGTTTTTCTTTGGGTGATTGGCAGTGTAATCAATTGCTAGGCTGTGTTCTTTGCAAAAGCACAACACAATGATTCGTAACCTAGATAATATTGCATTAGGATTACTGGAATTGAAATGTATGAGTGTCAATCCTGAATAGGAGTATTTGAGTTATTTAATTGATATATCAGTTTGTCGTTTAGAAATTTTGTTTTGAAATATAACTGTTGCTTGTGCCAAAGTGTGAACCATGGCTGAACCATCTTGTATTATCATTGGTATAAATGAGTTGATTTGCTCATAATTGAAGTTAACTGCTTAAATGTTTGTTAAAAATTCATTCTAATATTGTGCATCCAATTGATGTTTGATACACTCTTTGAGAAATTATAATTTAGATTTCAATTGAACTGAGGTTGATGTGATATTGATTAGGCATCACCATGTTAAGATTGTTTGTGATTTCTAATTAGAAAATGGTGCATGCAAGTATGTTAAGCACAGTGAACATAATGACAGATTTAAGTATTCTTTGGAAAAATTCTGTTGTGTTGGGTCACTAATTACTTTAAGCTCTAGTGTTTTGTTTGATACTTAGTCTAATCTAAATCTGGGAATCATTGCTTTGCACTATACTGATTAATCATAATCTGTGATGATTTTCCTGATTCATATGCACTAGGGTAAACAGGTTGAGAAAGGTAAAAAGAAAGGTATAACTGTTGCTGGTAGCAAGAGAGCCCGTGTCTCGGAGTATGATGAGCATCGTTTCCGTTCCTTGGAATATCAGGAACGATTTGACGCGTGGTATTTGCCGAAGAAGATAATTCCGAAAAAGAAAATTTTATGGGAAACCTTGCCTGAGGGAAACCCTGTCTTGGAGGTCATCACAAGGCAACAATGGCAACAGTTAGTCACTTTGCCTGAGCCCAGCTCCAGCTCCATTTTGAAGGAATTCTTGGCGAATGTCGATCAAGATTTAGTCTCCACAAGGAAGGTCAGTTGGGTGCGAGGAGTCTTAGTCCCATTTGATGATAGGACCATTGAGCGATTCCTCAACACCAACTATTGTCCTTTCCCTCGATGTGAGTTCCACTATCTGTTCTTGAGTATGCAACCTAACATCTTCACTAAGATGTACAGAGATGAGATGTCGCGACTAGTAGACCAGATCCGGCATGGGATTATAGGGCTATACACTGCTTGGAAGACAAAGCCTGACTTAGACTACGTCCCGAAGAAGATGAGGAAACATGATCTAGTGGGTGATGCAGCGTTCTGGCATCAATTTGTGAACCACACCGTCATTCCCTCTACAAATATGACTGATGTGAATGTAGAACGCGCCTCCCTTTTATACATACTCCGGGTGAAGGTAATCTTTACATTGCAAACATTTTATCTAACCGGCTTCTTCATATGATTCAGGACGCTAGCAGTAAATCATGGCTAGCCCACTCGTCTTTGGTTTCTCACTTATGTCGTCAAGCGGGAGTTGAAATTCCAGATGAGGAACCAAAGGACGTTCTGATTGGTTCTCTAATGAGCCATAAGACGTACCTTGATGCTATGAAGGACGCTACAGAGGAGCAGATCATTAGAGCATCAAAGCTTACACCAGAGAAGCTTGTTGCAAGGAGTCCTCGTGCAGCGCTTCAACCTGAGAACCTTCAACCACAGGCTCCTGCATCACCTCACCCACAGCTTACTGCTTCTTCTTCCACACAGAGGCCAGTTGGCCATGAGCTGCTTTTTGAAGACTCCCCCAGCTATGTGTCTCTTCAGACCTTCATCCGGACTCAACTTGAATATCAAACACGGAAGATCTATGCCGACAGAGGGGAGTTGATTATACAGTATATCAGCCTCAGACACAACTAGCTCCTGCACCTTCTCCACCACCAGTTCCTACTCCTCCAGGACCCTCCGACGTTACAGAGCCAGCCCCAGTCATTCCTGAGCCATCTCAAGCCATTGAGGCTGAAGCTGAGGATGAGATGAGGGAGGGAGAGGAGTGAAGCGTGTTTTTATCAGGACCCTTTTTAATTTTTCTTGTTTTAATTTGGTTTTTCTTGTTTTTAAATTTCAGTACTTTTCTATTACTGTTTCTAAACATTTGAATATTGATGCATATATATAGTAGTATATTATTATTAGTAAATAGTTGTGAAGTGTATTCTGTTTGGATTAATGTTTCGTTCTGATTATGATTTCTTAAATAATGCATAAGTGATTGATTACAGAAAAGCGCATAATCCTTTTTAGTTATTTCTGGGGACAACAATTTTCTAAATCTGGGAATGCGCGCATATGCATTATTTGAAAAATCATATTCAAGAGACAAAGGATGTCTAACAGAAAATTTTTCTCGAATAAAGGATTAGCAGCATATCACATTTTTCCTCAGAGATAGAATTGTGGAATTAGTAATGGATTGGATATCTCTGTTAGGAAGCATGAGTGAGATGAAATATGACATGAATTGCATGAAACATTATTAGAATTATGATTGTTGGTATGTGATGTATATGTTGAAGTTGAAATGATGCTTGATATGAAGTTAACAGAGTCTAACTTGAGTGGATAAGCCTGTGAGTTTTGAGCCATACAGAATTAATTGTTTTCTGAGAGACTTGACTTTGATAGTACTCTAGAACTTGCTCTATTTCTCTGAATGCATGTATATTCTGATGTGATTAAGGCATTTCATTCTTTTTAAAGCCAAGGCCAAATTGACTCACCTTCAGCTTTTCCAATTGCTCCCCCTTTGAGCCTAAACCTTTTCATTCATATACCTGACAATTGGAGTTTATCCCTTGACTATCCTATTTGAGGCTGGAGAAAGAAAGAATCAAACCCACTGTTATGGAATAATTGTCCATCAGAAAGTTAAGGAAGGTAAGAGGAAAGACAAAGTTACCCAAGAAGACAAGTCTGAATTTTAGAAAGAAAGACCAATAGAACAAATTGAATGGCCCAGCTGGGAAATAACAAGTCTGAAATACAAGCTGGTGAAGCTAAAAAGTTTGAAATCTAGTGAATGGATCAGCTGGGAAAGAATAAGTCTGAAATACCAGCTAGTGAATCTAAATGTGTTTCAATATCTCTGTGACCTTAAAAATAAAGCAGGAACAAGAAGATCTGAGTGGATAAAGAGCTACGAACTTTAGGAAGTTCGATCTGAATCTAGCTTTAATTTAGCCACCATCCAAAAAATTTTCCTACCTTAAGCCAGGCCAAGCTACAAGCTTAAAAGACCTTTTGATCAGTTGTGCATGCATTTTTGTTCTTATCTTATAGGAACTTGAGAATATGATCAAGCATACGGTAGTGCTATGACTGTGTTGGATTGAGTGATTATCATAACCCTTATACACTTGAGCGTTGAGTGAAATAGATAATATCCTGTGAGAAGCACTCAGGTCTGACTTTCACAGTTAATGGAATTGAAAGTGTTGTGGAATCTTTGATGTGGAAATTACTTATACTCAGCATTGTGATTCCATGATTGTGACATGCGATTTAAGTTTGATTGTTGACATTTGCCTCTTATCTTGAGATTCTATTTGTTGCTGAGGACAGCAAGGTCTAAATCTAGGAATTATTTGATGTGTTGCTAACACATCTTAGTTTTTAGGATCTATTTAGTTAGATTTCAATCAATAATCAAGAATTTAGGTTAGAATTAGTTAAATTTAATTAATTGTTATTATTATCTCATGTTAACACTGATTTGTACATTTCAGAAGCAAAAAGAGGAGAAAAGAAGCAGAATTGGAAGCCTCGAACCAGTCGCGCAGTTAGCATGGATATCCGCGCGGGTCGCGTCAGAAGGCCAAGAAGCCAAGTCCATCTCGAACAATCCACGCGAGTAGCGCTGCATGTCGCGCTGATCGCGCCAGGAACAAAGAAGCAAGTTATTCACTCTAACAGATCGCGCGATTAGCGTGGTAGCTCGCGCTAGTAGCGCCAGAACGTCTGAAGAAAGCTTAAGATTCGAACATCTCATGCGGAAAGCGTGAGATGTCGCGCTGATCGCGTTAGGACGATTTGGTTTCCTTAATTAAAATTATTTGGTACAAAATTAATAAAGATTGAAAGCTTTGTTACCTTAATTAAAAAGAAGGACGAAAAATAGCATAAAAAGGGGCCTTTGGACTGATAAAATAATCTTGGATACACAAATTCATCAAGGAGCATTGTGGATAAAAGATCAAGGCCAGAATTTGAAGAAGATTTATGTTTCTACTTTCTTTGTACTTCTTGAGGTTAGACATGAACATGTCTGGCTAAGTTCTTTTATTGTGGTGAAAGCCAAAAACCAATGTGAACTCCTCTATAATTTGATTGATGTTAATATCAGATTATGATGATTGTTTTGTTTTACTCTACTATTCATTGTTAATATCTTTCTTAGAATTGGCCATTCTATTTAAGTTTTTGGGGTTAAAATTCACAATAGGAATGTTGGGATTCTAATTTCTGACATGAGTAAAATAACAGTTTTTACATTGCCTAGGGATAGGGATGTATGATTGCAGAACCTTATGATATATTCTTTTAAATGCTTAACTTCAAAGGAATCGCTAAGGAATTAGGATTTTCAATTGGGTTAAAGGGTTAAATTGCTAAGGGATTAGGATTTAACTAAATTTGGAAAGATATATTCTCTGAGTAATCAGAAATAATCGAATTTAATAATCAATCAAGTGAAAGAGGTAAGGATCAAAGGGGATTAAGCTGGAACCACAATTATTCTCCTACTAAATCATAACTCAATTTTATCACTTTTACTTTCTCGTTAATTTCTGTCATTTACTTAATTGTTTACTTCAACAACACACTATCACTCTACTCAATTCTGTTACTCTCTTCCAATTTCTTAGACTATAAGTTACAATAAAATTAGACATTCAATCCCTGTGGATACGATACTCTACTTACTCACTTTATTACTTGAAACGAACGGTACACTTGCCGTCTCGCAACATCTCACTTCCACCATCAATGAAGATGATGATGATTTGCTAAGTGATAAAGATGAGGTAAGTTCTGAACTTGATCAAGCTATTCATGTTTTTCAAGCTATTCATGCTTTTGCAAAATCCAATAATAAGCTCAGAGGAAATCTTAGATGGCATATTGAAAAAATTACTGAATTGCAAAATGAGATTTGCAACTTGAAAGAAGAAAATGAAAAACTTGTTTCAAGTTACAAATTGAATGGATGTGTGTGTGCTTCTTCCTCGAGCAATGTTGATAAGTATAAATTGCTTCAAAAGGATTTTGATGAGTATAAACAAAGTCAAGGTGAAAAATATATGTTGCTTTTAGCCAAAAACAGTGATTTAATTGATCTCTTGAGAAAGTTTTACAAGGGAAAATGTAACTTGGCTGAAATGTTAAGTGTGCAAAAATATGTTGGAGATACTTCTGGTTTGGGATATAAACATGGTTCAAAATCAGTTAGTAAAACTATTTTTGTACCTCCAAAATAGAAGAATCAAAAGTGGCAAAAGAACTCAAGAGTCAATCAAAATTCTGGATTTGGAAAAACCTCAAAATCTGTCACTTGCAACTATTGTATGAAAAATGGGCACACATCATTTAAATGCTATGCTAGGAGATTCTCCATGCCTAATGGTGATTGCATTTGGATTCCTAAAAGAAAGAAAAATGCTAACCCCTACGCACCCAATTTTAATTGGGTACCTTCCCTTGAAATCTGATTTGAATTTTGCAGGTGTGTTTAAGAGCTAGATCCTCAACTTGGTATCTTGACAGTGGATGCTCTAGACACATGACTGGAGACATGTCCCTACTTTCAAATTTAACTCTTAGGAAGGAGGATATGTCACCTATGGAGATAATAATAAAGGGAAGATTATTGGAGAAGGTAATATTAGAGACAGCTTCAACGCAAAGATCAAAAATGTGTTGTATATGGATGGTTTAAAGCGCAATTTATTAAGCATTAGTCAGCTGTGTTGCAAAGGCTTTAAAGTTAATTTCAACAAAGAATGTTGCATAATTTCTGATGATAAAAGTGGTGAGGTTCTGCATATAGGTAAAAGGAAAGGTAATATATATGTTCTTTCAATTGACCATGCACTTTTCCATAAATCTTCTGGTCTCTGTTGCTCGATTTATGCGAATGTATATACGGCAAGTGCACCGATCGTTTAACAAGTAATAAAAGTGTAAGTAGAGTATCGTCTCCACAGGGATTGGAAAGATTCCGCAATAATTATAAAAATTATGATTGAACAAGAAACAGAAGAATACGCAAAAGTAGTTGGATGATTGTATTGAATTGAGATGGGAATTAAACAAAATAGTAAATATAAGATTGAAAGATTACCAATGAGAAGTAATTGTGGTCAGGCACAATCCCTTATAAGCCCTACCTCCTTCAATTGACTGATAACTTTATCCTTAAGTTTACATAAGACAAATCTCTCCTATTTTCGTAAATCCTAGAACTACTAGAGTCATAACCTAGCGATTTAACTCTTTAATTCGATCGAGAACCCTAATCTTCTA
>PYAF01006150.1:7447-18488 GCA_007407185.1 Glycine tomentella
CAACAAGATACATGGTTAGAAAAATAAGTAAGTAACATTATAAGATAAACTTACTTAAGAAACATATATACTATCTATAACCAAAATAATTCATGAAACATAATTCTAATCCTTTAGACATCAAGTTAGAGATTTATAAATTACTTAGGATTGAGTTTAGATTATTCATCTTTAAGCTAAAGCCTCATTCACAAATCTTAATTCTTTTTCCATTATCCCAAATTATCAACTCAAATCTTCATTAATCTAGGTAGTAACTTTAAGTAGAGGTTCATATTTAAATTTAGTTTACCACAACTTCTCCATACCTCAAATGTTGGCCAAACTCAAGCAAGTTACCTCCCTTGGTCCTTCTTCACGTGGACTTCCTTGGCCTTTTGGAATGTTTTTCTTTGGTGAAAGTGATAGCAAGAGATGGTATATGGTGGGTATGGATGGTGGCTTATGTTTTTGACTTTAAAAAAACTTAGAACAAAACCAACTAGTGGGGCATAAGTTTGCACGGCTGCTTCCTTCTTTTAGGCTGACCCAAAATTGTTCCCTCCCACTTCCTTTTATAGCAAAATAGCAAACTCAAGGCAGCTCACACCTTCCCTCATTGCACGGATGGAGATAAGTCCAATGGGATTTTTTTTTCCTACTTGCATTAATGGAAGATTCCTTCCTTATCCCTTGCATTTATGGTTTATTCCTTTGGTCCCCCCCCCCCCAATCATTCCCTAGCTTGACACTTGTTTCATTCTCCTTTCTTGCTTTTGAATTTGCCCCCCCTTCCATTTTTCTTTCATAACCGTAGCATCCTATCTTGGTGCCAAAATGTTGCCTTTTGTTTATTTTTCTTCAAAATTCGTATTAATACAATACTCATTCCGAATTCGTTCACCGTTGGATTTTCTTAGAATTTTAAAGGGATACTCCTAACCCACCTATCTAACTTTTTACCGTTGGGATCGTGGAAATAATGTCTCTAGCTGCCTACGTATTTTACCAAAGAAGACAACATAAGATTTTTCTTTAATTATCTTTTACGCATTAATTACTTTCTTATTGGTCCGCTTCACTTTTAATTAAAATTACTAATTTAACTTAATAAATTAGTCTATTTATCTCATAATTAGGAGAAAACTCCAAAGATTATGACTATCCTTTCCATACACTTTTCTGATGCTTAAGATAGCCTGAATTGAGTTCTATTCCAAAATATGTATTAAAATTCATATAAATCCTATTGTATGATTTCTTATCACCTAATTAGTTAATCATTGGTCATTTAAAGGTATTCTATTCCATACTCATGTTCCCACAAAATTTCTAAAATCATCTGGGCATTTTTGACCAAAAGGGTATTTTGGTAATTTCACCACTTACCCTAGGGGCAAAATGGTCATTTCCAAAAATGTTCAAGGTATCTCTGTATGTATCACCCTAACGGTATTCTGATCATTTTCCAACCATCCAAGAGTATTTATAAAATGTCCTCCTTCAAATATCTTGTTAGAATACCTAGGGGCAATTTGGTCATGTCAAAATATCTAGGGGTATTTTCGTCCTTTTTCCTAATTTCTTCTATACTGTCTCTAGTTAATGTCTTACCCCAATAATTGACTGTGATTCCAAAATTTTGGGGTGTTACAAAGCCAATGACTAAATCCTTCTTAATTAGCTTGTTCATATGATGCATGTTAATGTGGCTTGCCCTTCTATGCCATAGCCAAGATTCATCAATTTTGCTTATTAGGCAAGAAGTGTTGTGAAAAAATGCATGATCTATGGAGAATAAATAGATATTACCTTTTCTTTTACCTATGTGAATCATCTCACCACATTGTCAATTACATATCATGCAACAATTGTCATTGAATGACACTTTGAATCCTTTATCATAGAGTTGGCTTATACTTAGGAGATTGTGTTTTAAACCTTCCACACAAAGAACATTTCTGATTTTGGTTTTAAAGTTGTCTCCTATATTGCCTTCTCCAATGATCTCCCCTTTGTTATTATCTCCATAGGTGACAAATCCTCCATCTTTAAGAGTTAAATTTGTGAGCATTGACATGTCACCAGTCATATGTCTAGAGCATCCACTATCAATATACCACAATCAAGATCTAGCTCTTAGACAAACCTGCAAAATTCAAATCAATTTATAAAGGAAGGTACCTAATTGAGATTGGGTCCATAGGGGTTAGCTACTTTCTTCTTCTTTTGCACCCAAATACAATCTCCATTAGGCACATAGAACCTCCTAGTATAGCATTTATATGATGTATGTCCTTTCATCATACAATAGTTGCATGTTACAGATTTTGATGAATTTCTCAAGTAGGCATTTTGATTGATCTTTGAGTTATTAAACTTCTTTTGATTCTTCTGTTTTGGTGGTACAAAAACAGTTTTGGCAAAGGATTTTGAGCCTTGTTTGTAACCCAAACCAGAAGTATCTCCAGCATATTTCTGCACACTCAACATTTCAGCCAAGTTGCATTTTCCTTTGTAAAGCTTTCTCAAGAGATCAATTAAATCACTATTCTTAGATAAGAGTAACATGTATTTTTCTCCTCGACTTCTTTTGTAATCATCAAAATCCTTTTGCAACAAATTGTATTTGTCAACATTAGTAGAAGAAGAAGCACATACACATCCATTCATTTTGTAACTTGAAACGAGTGTTTCATTTTCTTCTTTCAAGTTGCAAATTTCAGTTTGCAATACTGTAATTTTTTCAACATGCCATCTAAGATTTTCTTTGAGCTTATTATTGGATTTTGCAAGCTTTTGGGCCTCTTCATGCATTTCTTGAAAAGCATCAATAACTTGATCAAGTTCAGAATTTACCTCAGTTCCAGCAATTGAGAGATCATCATCATCTTCATTGATTGTGGAAGTGAGACACATATTTGCTTCTTCATTTTTAGTTCAAGATTTAGAAGTTGTTGACTCATTATCTTCCCAAGCTATGTAGACTCTTTTAGACTTTCCTTCCTTCTTCATCTTGTTTTCACTTTGTTGCTTTTTGAAAAAGATAGAGCATTCAGATTTGATGTGGCCAGGCTTTCCAAATTCAAAGTAAGTGAAGTTGTTGTTATTCCTTTTGTTGTTGTTGTTGTTGTTGTTGTTGTTGTTCTTTGTGAACTTTCTGTTCTTATATCTTCTCAAGAACTTGTTGAACTTTTTGACAATCAAATAAATTTTAAAAGACCAAGTTTAAACCAATTCACCCCCCTCTTGGTTATTGTGGGTATTCCTATTGTTTTCAGCTATTAGATCTGCTCATGAAGCAGGTGTTCAATTTCTAAGAAAGGTATGCAAGATGTCAGCTTTCACTGCACCTATTGAGCAATACTTGCATCAGACTTGTGAGTTTCTTTTGTGCAGTTTTTGTCTTGAGTCCACAAGAGTGGAGTTTGCTTATTTAATTTTCTTGTGTTCCCCCAACTTAGGGCTTGACTAACTGTTAGTATGTAATCTAAATTTCCTACAATCATTACATTTATTCTGGTTGGGTATAAAGTTTTGCTTTTATCTGTTGATATATTGCTATTTTACTTTAAAACTAACGAGAATGAATAATTCTTGCATCATAATAATTCCAAATAGCAAAGGTGTGTTATATAGTTATCCCACTATTTTTTTTTTTGAGAAAATTAAATTATCTCCAAAATGGCCCCATGCATTACAAGCCACACATCGATTGACTTATTTTTAAGCTGGGGTGTTAGATAGCCAAATGGAATGTAGGTCATTGGTCTACTTTTTATTTAATATTTTGATATTATTTGAATATATATTATACAATGCCACCTACCTTTTCAACCATGCACTCCATGTTTCCATGTACCTACTAATAATGTATATTCCTATTTATTCTTTAGATGAAGATCTCAAAATGCTCTTCACTAGATATCTAGCCTTGCTACACAACATGTGCCTTGTATTAAATAGTTATATAAGTTAAACTATCTATATATAAAAGGCTACATATATAGCCTACAAAGAGAATAGGGAATAATAATTTTAAATTTAGTGTTCCTTTTTTTATGTTTTCAAGATAGTAATTAAATATATTTACTTTTTATTTAATATTTTCTTCCTAAAATATGAAGATGTGTATCAAATGAAAATAAACTTTCTATGTGAGAATATTGAAAGAATAAATATTAGCCTTTAAATTATATTATAAATGATCAAAACTAAAATACAAGTTATGTGATTTTCTTAAAAGTGACACCACTCTTTTAAGTTATTATAAGTGATTATGTAACTTTAAATCTTAGTAACTCCTTATATACGTTATATGTCCAAAAAAGTCATTCTGTCTCAATATATATTTCTTTTAAAGTGATATATATTGTTTAATTATTTCTTTATAAATTATTTGGGAGATTAGTTTATTGAAAGATAGTATATAATTTGACTCAAACAGAAGCATTCAACGGTGATTGTCAAGGATGATGTTCTTAAAATTGTCTTTTTGGATTGTTAATACTTTCATGTCTCATTATTTTCTTTGATTTCAGGATCCAAAGTCATTCTCTTTATTTATCTTGGCAATTCTTTCAAGGTAATCTCTTTTTCTGTTTGTTTTACATGAAAATTTATGTACTATGTAACATTAGAGATTAGAGAATATATATATATATATATATGTTTGTGTTTGTGAGTGTGTGTGGTGTTTTGTTGTCTTATATTTTGCTTTATAATGTTTAGCTACCACAAAGGATTACCTAATTAGTTTGTGCACCACTAAAATGATTTGATTTTAATTTTTTTAAAAAAAGATTCTGAAAAACCCTCTTAGAATCCTTATTTTTATATTTTTAAAAAAGACATTCTAAGATGGTTCCGCGAAAAACCGTCTTAGAAAGTCTATTTCTAAGACGGTTTTTGGGAAAACCCATCTTAGAATCTCTAATTTTTGTTTAAAAAAA
Source organism: Glycine tomentella (assembly GCA_007407185.1). Classification (NCBI taxonomy): domain Eukaryota; kingdom Viridiplantae; phylum Streptophyta; class Magnoliopsida; order Fabales; family Fabaceae; genus Glycine; species Glycine tomentella. The sequence continues at coordinate 12,379 of PYAF01006150.1, forward strand.
AAAAAATCCATCTTAGAAAGTCTATATTCTAAGATGGTTTTTCAAAGAACTGTCTTAGAATCCTCAATTTTTTTTTATTTTTTTTAAAACAGACATTGTAAGATGGTTTTCTAGAAAAACCGTCTTAGAATTTGGACCTTCTAAGACAGTTTGAGAACCGTCGTAGAAAGTCTTCACTTTCCACGACATTGGCTTCAAAGACGGTTCTAGAGCCAACGTGGAATGCTCTCCAGAACTGATGTAGAAACCGTGTTTTGTAGTAGTATATAATTTAAAACAACTATATAATCTAATACAAGAAAAGTAATTGACATCAAATACCTACCACACCACTAATAAACCATAGTATTACACAACAATAAGATTCTGATAGTATTTTCAAAGTGAAATACATCTTGCTAACAATATGTTGGGATAACAATAACATAAGGGTTGGAGTGATAAGAAGGTCATGAGTTCAAATCCCTCCACTGACATAACATGTTAACTACTAACATTTGTTGATAAAAAAAAACCAACAAAAGAGAAACAATCATAAGAAAAGCTAAAGAGTGTAGGCGATCAACAACTTATGGGTTCTATTATCTTGGTGTTGGTACTGGCCATGGATTGAGGCATGGCCGGTGGTAGGTTCTATCACTTTTTTTACCTTTGTTGGTGTGGTTTGTGATGACCATGGTATGGTTCAATGGTGTCGTAAATGGATCTTCAACGACTTAATCAAGAGGAACCAGTGCTAAGTTTTCAAGCTTCATTGTTGATTCCTTGCTAAAACACCTTCCGGAATCTAGTTTCAAGAAAGGGTTTTCCGAAATAGAATGGAAAAGGAGGTACGTTTAGTAGTAGGATGTATTTATTTCGACATCTGCCAATGGCAAATTACTGAAGTTCTAAGGCCTTGAAGAATGGATCCCCCAATGATTCACTTGCCAATTGTCATGTTTTCTTTTGATTTATCAACTTTTATGCGCATCAAAGTTTATTACCTAGCTTCCAAATTCCAAATGAACTTTAAACCTCCGATATTGCTTTCTAATTCAATTTGTCACCTTGAATTATTTTATTTTTTTGTTCATAATGACCCTTAATTTAAGGTTCTATTTCTGTCCATTTCAGTTTCATCTATTTTTCCTTATTTGAAGCTGATTAATGCAATCCAAGTTAATTTTCTCTACAAATTCATTTTCTTGACATATAATTGTTGTAGACTGTTTCAAGAGCCTTTAGGACCAACACCAATTAATTTGTTTGGGACATTTGTAGAACTATTGGTAAATTGAAGTAGTCTTAACGACCCTTTTTATGTGCTGATCTTAAGTTGATTTGTCCATGCATAACTCTTGATTAGTTTGAGTCCACTAAGTCCAGCAGGTGGAGCCACATGACCCAACCAAATTTGTTGCAAGGCAACATAGTTCTGTTAAATTTCTCTTCCATTACAAGCTGAAACCAAGGAAGAGGAATGATTCTGGTTCACATTGATACCAATTGATTGCAATTGAATTCAACCCACTAACTTAGCAACGTTTTAGAAAACTGCCCACTAATTAAACATGTCAATAATCACCTTTGATGGAGAGGAGATTATAAAAGGGACATGTTCACGTTTCCTGGTCCCCAAGCTTGCTTTGACAATTCACATACACCATCTAAGTGAGAAAAGAGAGAGCTTGGAAGCACCAAGAAACACAGAAGACTGGTAGCAGTGAAAGACATTGCAATGGCGGGAGGTATTCCTATAATCCTATTTATTCCGCATTTGATCTAATTGCTGTTATGGTTTATGTTAAGCATGATTAGATCGTTTATGTTTCAAATTTCTAACATTTGGTATCAGAGCTTTAGTTGCCTCTGCCTTGCGTTTCATTATGGTCACTTTCTTGAAATTTTTTTCTGTTTTATTTTATTTCAAGATTATGATTAAGACCTTTTTGCTGAATATTAAGTTTGGCAATCATAAGGAAATAAGGTTTCATGAACTTCTGTGATTTATAACAATTTTTTTGGTGCAAAAATAAAAGAGATACAGTAAGGCTGTTTTGATGCATCTGGAGGTTGAAGACAACCCAAACTACATGTCGTTTTACACAAAATACTGTTCATTTTTTTATTAATATATTAATAAAATAATATATTAAATACCTTGTGCCTGGTGTGGTATGCTGTACGTACGTTTTCTGCCCATTTGTCTATTCAAAGCTTGCGCCCACATGCATTTGGTTTAATTGATATATTTTCTGAGGCAAAAATAAGACAAATTGCACAAAGCAAGAAGCAAGAATCGAACCCAGGTCACCTTTATACTCCAGCATGTATTTACCAACTGAACTAGTGTTAAACTCTTGTTATGTATTTCTGCAATTATTCTCTTATTCTGACATTGTATGCTTTCTAGTCTACATACAATATTAAAGATGAATAATATACTTAATTGTCTAATATTGTTGCCCATGGTTTATTGCAATAATATGACTCTGGAAATTATTTAATGTCTAGTGGTCTATATGATTTAATTAATTATGAAATAGCCACAGCCTTTTTAATTATTTAAATTATATATTAAGAGCTTCTAGATCACATAAAGCATATGACATTAAATTGTATTTGATTATGTGTAACATAATAAGTTTTATCCCACATGAATTTTTATTATGTTTTGTATAATCAATTAGGATAAAATATCAAACTATATTCTTAATTTACCCACAGGGATTAGGAAATATAATTTGATAGTTTTATCATAAAGTTATGTATGAATCTAATTGAGTTAAAAATTTAGCCCACAGGTAAATTTTATGTTAGTAGATTCATAATATTTTTAAACATGATTTACATTGGTAGAACATGGTACAATTTTTCTAGTCTCAAAATTTAATTATAAGCATGTATTTTTAATATTTTGCAGTCATACAGCCTGTTAGTTTTACTGATGTTCCTGAATTAAGTGGTAATAACTACAAGGTTTGGAAGGAGAGGATTTTTCTTCATTTAGGTTGGATGGATATAGATTATGCTATAAGAAAGGATGAACCACCGCCAATCACTGAATATAGTGAACCATATGATGTTGACCTTTATGAAAAATGGGAGCGATCCAATCGCTTATGTGTCATGTTTATTAAGACAAAATTATCTGGTGGCATTCGGGGTTCAGTTGAACAACATGCTAATGTCAAAACACTTATGAAAGCCATCGATGAACAATTTGAATCATCAGAAAAGGCATTGGTGAGCACCTTTATCATGAGATTCTCATCCATGAGGCTCAATACTGTGAAAGGTGTGCGTGAGCACATAATGGAAATAAGAGACATAGCGGCTCAATTGAAAACTCTTGAGGTAGACATATCAGAATCCTTTCTAGTGCATTATATCTTGAACACCCTTCCAATGCAATATGGTCCTTTCAAAATATCTTATAACACACATAAAGATAAATGGTCCATTAATGAACTGTTGACCATGTGTCCAAGAAGAAGGGAGATTGCAAATGGAAAAGGGAGAAAGTTCCTTGATGACAACTGATATGAATGGACATAAGCAAGCCAAGAAAAAGTGGAAAGGTAAAATACCACCCAAGGATGGAATCAAGAAGGAAGAATCCAAGTGTTTCTTTTGTAAGAAGAAGGGACACATAAAGAAAGAATGTCCTAAATTCTAACAATGGCTTGAGAAGAAAGGTATGCCAACCTCTCTTGTTTGTTATGAATCTAATATGATTAACGTTAATCATAACACATGGTGGATTGACTATGGTTCTACAATCCATGTTTCTAATACCTTGCAGGGTATGCAAAACCTAAGGAAGCCAGTGGGAAGTGAACTAAGCATCTATTCAGGAAACAAGATGAGTTCACCTATGGAGGCTCTTGGGACTTGCAATTTAGTTTTAAGCAGTGGTTTTATTTTGAAATTAGAAAAGACTTTTTATGTTCCTAGTTTTTCCAAGAACTTGCTTTCAGTTTCAAGACTCGTACCTTTTGGTTATTCCTTTTCTTTTTTTGAGACATCTGTCAGTTTATTTTATAAATCTGATCTGATTGGGAATGGTACATTACTTGATGGTCTTTTTTATGTTGATTTACAAAATGATACTACTTATGATGCTATGCATGTTAATATTGGCATGAAACGATGTGTTATGAATGAAGATTCCTCTATGTTATGGCACCGGAGATTAGGACATATCTCCATTCAGAGAATTAAGAGATTGGTAGATGATGGAGTACTTGGTACTTTGGATTTTACCGATTTTGAAACTTGTGTGAGCTGCATTAAGGGAAAGCAGACAAACAAGTCAAAGAAAGGTGCTAAGAGGAGTTCCGAACTGTTAGAGATCATACATACAGATATTTGTTGTCAAACATGGATGCATATGGTCAAAAATATTTCATCACCTTTATAGATGATTACTCACGGTACATGTATCTCTACATGCTTCATAATAAGCATGAAGCATTAGATGCCTTTAAGGTATTTAAATCTGAAGTAGAGAAGCAATGCAATAAGCAAATTAAGATTGTGAGATCAGATAGAGGTGGGGAATACTATGGTAGATACACTGAAGATGGACAAGCTCCTGGTCCATTTGCAAGTTTTCTTCAAGAGCATGGGATAGTTTCCCAATACACTATGCCTGGTTTTCCAAATCAGAATGGTGTAGCAGAAAGAAGGAATCGAACTTTATTGGACATGGTGCGGAGTATGCTTAGTAGCTCCAAGCTTCCTAAGTCTTTGTGGACTAAAGCACTTGAGACGGCTGCGTACATATTGAACCGAGTTCCAACCAAGGCAGTCCCAAAGACGCCGTTTGAGTTATTTAAGGGTTGGAAACCAAGTCTGCGACATGTACGCGTTTGGGGATGTTCGTCAGAAGTTAGAATTTATAATCCACAAGAAAAGAAACTTGACCCAAGGACCATTAGTGGGCATTTCATTGGATATGCCGAAAGGTCTAAGGGATACAGATTTTATTGTCCATCTCACACTACTAGGATTGTGGAATCAAGAAATGCTAAATTCCTTGAAAATGACTTAATTAGTGGGAGTGATCAAATAAAAGATCTCGTTTGTAAGGAAGATCATTCAGACACTCAACCTTCCACATCAAGTATCAGAATGGTTGTTGTCAACAACACCCCTACAATTTATCCAAATGTTGTACAACCAATCATTGAGAATCCACACCCAGTTGCTGATATAGGTTCAATAGATCAAGTTGTTGATGAGGAACAAGAAATTATTGATCAACAAGTTCCTCAAGATAGTGATAATGCAACATTAAGAAAATCTATTAGAATAAGGAAATCAGCAATACCTAGTGATTATATTGTTTATCTACAAGAATCTGACTATAATATTGGAGCCGAGAATGATCCTGAAACATTTTCACAAGCCATGAGTTCTAAGGAATCAAACTTGTGGTATGATGCTATGAAAGATGAGATGAATTCTATGGCATCAAATGGAGTCTGGGATCTTGTTCAGTTGCCTGATGGTGCAAAGGCCATTGGTTGTAAATGGGTCTTCAAAACTAAGAAAGACTCATCAGGTAACATTGAGAGATATAAAGCAAGACTTGTAGCCGAAGGATTTACTCAAAAGGAAGGAATTGACTACAAGGAGACATTTTCTCCTGTATCTAAGAAAGATTCTCTTCATATTGTTCTAGCATTAGTTGCACAATTTGATTTAGAGCTGCAACAAATGGATGTGAAGACAACTTTTCTTAATGGAGAACTAGAGGAAGAGGTTTACATGAAACAACCAAAAGGTTTTTCCTCTAGTGATGGTGAGAATTTGGTGTGCAAACTTAAGAAATCTATATATGGATTGAAACAAGCATCCCGTCAATGGTATTTGAAATTTTTTGATGTTATCACTTCATTCGGTTTTGAAGAAAACATTGTGCATCAATGTATATACCAGAAGGTCAGTGGGAGCAAGTTTTGTTTCCTTATTCTATATGTGGATGATATTCTACTTGCAGCCAATGATAAGCGTTTGCTATATGAGGTGAAACAATTCCTCTCTAAAAACTTTGATATGAAGGATATGGGTGATGCCTCTTTTGTTATTGGCATCAAGATATATAGAGACAGACTTCAAGG
>PYAF01006151.1:9904-23053 GCA_007407185.1 Glycine tomentella
AATGGATTTGATTTAATGTGTTTAAGAATTATTTTGCTATAAGTAACATATTTTTTATCTTCTATAAGTTAGTTTATTATTCTTGTCATGTTTTCTTTAATTTAAATAATTCCTTGAATGTTTATTTTGTTAGTATAGAATCATGTTGAATTATATTAATTGTGTAAGATACAATAGACTAAATATAATTTTCTTTTAAATAGTTAATATTTCAAAAATTAAAATGGATTTAAGTAGTGATGGCCGTGTGAGATTTGTTGGTTTTGTGAAGTTTTACTTAAAAATGATATCTATGTTGTTTATTCCATATGTCTTCAAATAAATTAAATTTTTTTATAACACACCAAATGAATCAATGATGAGAAAAGATGATGAATGATGAGAAAAATATTCATGCATGTTCCATATGCACATACTCAGCGGGGGTTAATCCGTGAAGATGTTACCTCATGAGGAGGTTTGTCAGATAGCTAGAGTTGAGAAAGAGCGTTCTATGGTGTTGAACTGGGGGAGAGTGGCCGTGGGGAGATCACCTACCCATGATGATCACATGTAGAGTAGGTGTGAGTCCTATTGCAACACGGACCTATCCTGACTGATAGATCCAACTCGCGAGGTGTTAAGCTATGCTGACCATGGCCATGTTTTGAGAAGTTGTGAAGTTATGCATCATGCATATTTTATGCATCTTGTAGTATATGGGTTGTTTATAAGATTATTCTTTTATTTAAATTCTGTTTTTATTTAAACTCTGTTTCTGTTTTTATTTAAACTCTGTTTATCATGACTTACCCTGTGTTTGTGTCTGTGGTTGACACCTGTGATGACCCCAAATTATTTGGGCGAGCAGATGAACAGTGATATTAACAGTGGATGATTGTACAAGAAGATGTGATGAGGACTTTGTGATGATTTCTATTCTGTTTATGTATCTTGGACTGTTTATGTATTGGACTGTATGATAATAACTTTCTATGGACTGTAATAATGGACTGTATGCTATTTGAATTTAAACACCGTTAGATGACGCTTAAATTTTCATATTCGTCTGTTTTATTTTAAAACGTAAAAGGAATTAGTTTTAGGCTATTACTATTTATTTAAAAAAAATTTTCAAGAAACAAAATAATAAATAAAACAAGTAAAAGCGAAGTAGAAGCGGTTGTTACACCATACATCATTCAAAGGCTAAGTATATTTAAATGAGATATCATTTCATTCGTGATTATGTGCAAAAAGGTGTTTTTGATATAAAATTCATAGACACAGATCATCAATGGACTTATATCTTTACTAAGCCTTTGTCTGAAAAATGCTTTGTCTGTATAAGTAAACACTTAAATATGACTAGTTTATCAGATTAATGAAACTTTCTTTTCAGATGATAGCATCATCTTACATTATTTTCATTAATATTGAAAATAATAGGAATACCACAATAACCAAGAGGGGGGGTGAATTGGTTAAAACCTTGGTATTTTAAAATTAATTCAAATCAGAGTTTAGGATCTTTATCACTTTCAAAACCAAGAAATCTTATTACTCAATCAAATAACTCAGTCCCAAGAAATTAGTTGCTCAAAACAGAACTTGTTGTACAATGGATATGAATCAAAGAATCAATGAACAAGATGAGTAATAGAGATAGAAAAACAAAAACACAAGCAATTTATACTGGTTCACTTTACAATAGAAGCTACATCCAGTTTCTTCTAATTTACACTGAATTAGAGTTCCACTATTATAAATTTTTGTCCTTACAAGCTTTTACAAAACCTCCCTTTATCAACACTAGATAAAGAATAGAAATCTAAAACCCTATTAGACTTCTAAAGAGCAAGAAACAGAGAACACTACTCTGTTCTTTAGTTAGAGAACCCTGCTCTAGACCCAAGCAAGAAGAAACCACTTACAATAGCCAATTACAACAGAAATTCAAAATGATTTTACATCCAAAGATTAAGGAGAGAGACAACCTAATAATCCAATGAATGTAATGCACATGAGTTACCAAGCCAGGTTGAATAGCAAACAAAATCAGAACATGCTTTTCCTTAACCTTGAAATGTTTCTTGCTCAAGAATCATTCAAAGACCCATGAATGTTTTGAATGAAGCAAGAAGTAATAGAACTAAAAAAATCACTTTGAAAGACTTAGAAGGCTTGTGTATACTCAAAAATACGAAGTGGTCAAGTTAGAAAATAAGCCAAGCCTTCAAACTTATTTATAACAGATTTTGTAACTAATTGTAATCGATTAAACACGCCAGATAATAGATTAAAATGCTTATGTAATAAATTAAATTATCACTTAATCGATTAAAATGTTCTAGAAGATTTCTGAGTTCCAGTAACGAGCAAAATAATCGATTAAACCGAGTTGTAATCAATTAAGGCAGAAGGCTCAATTTCACAAAATGAACTGTGTAATCGATTACGAGTTTTGGTAATTGATTAAGTCAGAAAATAGGCTTTTACCAAATGGCCTATGTAATCGATTACAGATAATGGTAATCGATTATCACAGCAAGGTTCAAAATATATTTTCAACTATGTAATCGATTACACTAAGTAAGTAACCAATTTAAAAATTTAACAAAGTAGTTCAATTTCAATCAAAGGCCAAATAATCGATTAAACCGATAGGTAATCGATTAAGTTGTTCATGAAGGTTTTTCCAGATAGAACGAAGAACAAAATAATCAATTATATCATTAAGTAATCGATTAAAATAGTAAAAAAATCATTTTTTCCAAAAACCTTTTAATCAGATTAAATCCTTAACCAAAAAGATAAAAACTTTGATGTTTTAATGAAAACCATTTAAGCTTGTTAATGGATGAATGAATGCAATGCCAGGATCAATAGATTGCCTTTCTCTTACACTTGATTCATTTACAAAACTTCAAGTCATTTCAAGCATGTTGAAAGCTCAAAACATATTTCTGAATTAAAGTCTTTCACTCTTCATGATGCTCCCTAGCTCCCCCTATATCCAACAAATATGTGTTGGATATAGGGGGAGCTGGAAGAAGATCAAGGCAAGGATGAAGATGTTGCTTTAAGTTTTAGCTTTTTACATGCCAATCAAATTAAAGGCATTTGTAATTTTGTCTAAGTAGTTCAAGAAGCTTAACTTGTGATCCTTGCACTGCATAAGTGATAAGTGCCACATTTCAGTTAAAATCGTAATTCAAATGATGACACTTATCTTTTGATTTCATTAACTTGCTTATAAAATTTCCCTAAACCTTGTTAAAAAGCATCTAGTACGTATTTTAAAGTGTTTTGGAAGATTAATCCAATCATGTTTTGTATTTGGATAGATTCCGTGGATTTCCGAGGCTTCCGGATAATCAAAACAAGCAAGAAGGGCTCACATAGCAAGCAGGGGAGGTGTTACAAGCAAATCAGGCCCAAGAACCGACTTAGCCCATAGAAAACTTCAGCTTTAAGAGTCTAGCTCGCCCAGGCGACCATCCATAGTGCAATTCACTCGCCTGGGTGAGTTACAAGTTCCCAGAAGATAGAATTAGCTCGCCCAGGCGACCAGAACATGAAGAAAATGGTGGCCTGGGCGACCAAAGCAAGCTGGTGTTGGGTTTCTATAAATAGGCCATGGATTGAAGGAGAAATTCATGCTTTTGGAGGGTTTCTTCCCCCCTTTCCTTGCTTAGGCTTGTTCTTAGGCTTAGGGATCTTAAATATTAGTATTAAGTAGGTTAAGAAAGTGAGAGAAGTGAGGATTAGCATCGGAACTCTGCCGGAGAGAAGCAAAGATGGGAACATTCAACAAATCTTTCCGTGAGGAGATTCTCTCCATGCTTGGCTAGCTTATTTGAGATTGGATGTAATCTTCTTAACCCTATATTTCTTTTAATATTCATGGATGAATCATTCTATTTCTTATTGGTAGTTTCATTCTGTGCTTAATGCTTGATCCTACTTGATCACTAGTATCACGAACTTAAATCCTAAGTGACACTGGAAAGTAATCTTAGGGTTTGAGCTGAATGAATTTACTCATTACGTTACGTTGCTAGGAATAGGGCATAACATTTTGATTGCATAAAAAGCACGCGAATGTAGTTCTTAATGCTGGGGTATTTACTTAAATATGCGAGGGATCGATATTCGGTAAACTATCCTTAGAACTTGAATGCGAAGGATCGATTCAAGGTAACATAGTGTGCATCAATAAGAATAAACGATGATTTATGCGTGGTAAATATTAATTGGATATAGAATGTTAAGAATGATGAAATCCAATCCCACTTTCTCATAAATATATTTTCATTATCGTTAAGTTTAGTTATTTTACTTTACTTACATCACTAAATGAAATTCCACTCAACCTACTTGTACATAACTATTGAACTGTTTAATTCTATTTGGATTAACTGAGTAAGCTCTAGTTCCTGTGGAGACGATCTTATAAATTTTGAAACTTACAATGACAAATCGGTGCGCTTGTCGAAAGTTCCTAACAAGTTTCTGGCGCCGTTGCCGGGGACTTGAGTCGCTCGCTCAGTTCTTTCAAATTTAATTTCTCAGTTGAATAGGACTTTTCTTTGCTTTTTTTATTTTTAATTTTGTATAAATTATCTTCTGTGTTATTTTACTTTCCCTAACCTCGGTACTTACAAATTATTGCAAGTTTGTTCTTTTTCCTTTTTGAGGTAAATTTCTTGCAGCTACATCGATATTAAACTTAGAAATTACTAAGACCATAAAGGAAAAACGAAACAAACAACCAAAGAGCTACCGAGTAAATCTTCTATTTTGATTCTCTGTCACTAGTAAAGCCACCCCGAAATATGGCTGATAGAGGGGGAGAAGAAAATAAACCACCAAGGAGGACTCTGGGTGATTATGCGTATCAACAAGGACCAAAGCATTACAACAACATAGTCATTCCTCCTTTCAGTAAAAAAGTTGTGGAATTGAAGCCTGCATTGCTCAGTCTAATTGGATCACATCCTTTTGTCGGACTAGATCATGAAGATCCATACACTCATTTGTCCATCTTCATGGAGCTGTGCAGTACGATGGGAGCCTATGATGCAGATGCTGCAGCTATCTATCTCAGAGCTTTTCCATTCTCCTTGGCAGGTAAGGCAAAGGTATGGCTTCAATCCCAACCTAATAAAAGTCTTAGCACTTGGGAAGAAGTGGAGGAGAAATTTATTGCCAGATTCTTTCCTCCATCTAGATTCATAAATGCAAAGTCAGCAATTGCTACTTTTTTCCAAGGGTATAATGAACCTCTCTGTGAAACATGGGAGAGATTCAAATCTTTACTGCGTAGGTGCCCAAACCATAACTTTGATGATATTGCACAGTTACATATTTTCTATAGTGGTTTGAGACCTCAAACAAAGATGATTCTTGATGCCTCATCTGGAGGTACCATGATGTCAAAGAGCCCGGAGGAAGCAATTATAATCATCGACTCCATAGCAGCCAGTAATTATCAATCTCATCATGATAGATCTCCGATTCAAAGGAAAGGTATAATGGAGTTGGATACTCAAAATGCAATTCTAGCTCAGAATAAGCTCTTGACTCAACAAATAGAGGCCTTTACCAAACAAATAGGCCAACTTCCTCAACAATTTCATCAACTACATGGTGATTGCCGACAAGAAGAGCAGGCTTATTATATGCAGAATCAGACCATACCTCAACAGAACTTCCAAGGAAATTACCAAGGCTATAAAGATGGTCCAAGTTCTTATGGCTGGAAGCAAAAATATGAAAATGCATATTATGGTCCTACTAACTCTTCTTTTGCAGGTCCCTCTAACAACTCTTATGTAGGTTCTTCAAATAGGGTTCCACTACAACAACAAGAAGAAGCTCAGCCTGATAGAATATCAAAAATGGAAGATACTCTAACTCAGTTTATGCAGATGTCCATTTCAAACCAAAAGAACACTGAGGCTTCCATCAAAAATCTTGAGGTTCAGGTTGGACAGCTTGCAAAACAAGTATCTAAGCATAGAAGTGGACCCTCTTCAGCAAAAACACATGATAATCCAAGAGAACCAAGAGGATGTTTTAGAGTGGATGTCTTGAATGGAGGAATTTCTGACCCCAAGAAGTTGGCTCAAGGAAAAGATTATTCAGAGAAAACATTAATTGAAGCATTAGAGGAGATGAGTGAATCTGAAGAAGAAGATAGTTTAGATCATCTTCAACAACTAGATGTTTTCAAGGAAATTCCTTACCAACAATCATTCTTTGAGGAATTGTCAGAGGAAGTGACAAATCAAGAATCACAGATGAAGGTAAACTCAATACCTCCACATGCTAAACATGTTTTCCTTGTAGGAAATTCAAAGAAAACAATTATCAATAAATCTATGCTCTCTGAAAAAGAAAAGAAACTGGTAAAAATATTGGAGGAAAATACAAAAGCTAAGGGCTCATTGATGTGTTGCAAACACATCTTAGTTCTAGGATAGTTTTAGGTTATAATTTGATTAAATAGTTAGAAAATAGGATAGAATTAGTTTAAATTATTGTTTATGCTTAATTTAAATCTCATTTCATTACATTGTTGCATTCCAGGGCCAAAAAGAGGAGAATCAAGGCAAAAGAAGGAACAAAACTAAACTAAAGGACTCGCGCGGATTGCGCCAGATCCTGCGCGAGTCGCGCCACTATAGGAAATCCAAGTTTTAGCACGAACAAACCACGCAAGCCGCGCCATGAGCCACGCTAACCATGTCATCAATTCGAAAGCTCCACGCCGATAGCGCCAAACGCCGCGCGATCCGTGCCAAATGCCCAGTACCAGCCTTCCAACTCGTGGACTCCACGCTATCAGCGTGGAGGTTCACACTACCAGTGCCACCTATTCGAAAAGGCTTCGTTACTCCAATTAAACTCATCTATAAATACAAGGCCTCTGGGACTGAAGAAAGGATCACTGGGGAATCACTTATCATCAGATTTTAGCATTCTAAACCTCTAGAATTCAGTTTTACATAGAATCAAGGCTAGGGTTTACTGCAGAATTATGTTCTTCATGTATGCTTTGTTGTTCTTGAAGCCTATGTCAGTCTAAACTCTGTATTGTGGTTAGGCCGAGAACCAATGTGAACTCCTCTGTAATTTAACTGGTATTGAATGAGATTGTTATGTTTATTTTATTTTACTCTGCTGTTCATTGTTTTATTCTTGTTTAGAATTGGCCACTCTATTTAAGTACTGAGAGTTAGGATTTGCAATAGGAATGTTGGGGTTCTAATTTCTGACCTGAGCAAGATAACAGTTGTTCATTGCCTAGGGATAGGGATGCGTAACTGTAGAATCCTATAATATAGTCTTTTAAATGCTTAACTTGATAGAATTCACTAAGGGATTAGGTTTGTGATTCAGGTTAAAGGGTTAATTCGCTAAGGGATTAGGGGTTAACTAAACTAAGAAAGATTTATTCTCTGAGTAATCAGAAGCAATCAAACTTGATAACCAGTTAAGTGAAGGAGGTAGGGATCAAAGGGGATTGTGTCTGACCACAATCATTCATTCCATTGGTAACAACCCAAACTTAATTTACTGCAATTTAATCTCTTTAATTTCTGTCTTTAATTGCAATATTCAAACAACAACCAAATTCTTTCTTTTTACTTCCAATTGCTTAGACCTAGAATTACTGTGAATTTCACACCAATCCCTGTGGAGACGATACTTACTTACCTTTTGTAATTGGTAAATTGATTTTACAGTGATTTAACCTTTGTAATTGGAATTTTTGTTACTAATCACTTCTTTGAGTTTTATGTGAGGTTCAGTCAATTCTGAGGATTTACAGTTCGATCCTGAAATAGAGAGAACCATCAGAAGGAGGCTAGCCAAACAAAGAAGGAGAGAAGCTGAAAAATTTGACTTTGATTTAATCTCTGAATTGGAGTTTGAAGAAGAGATGGCTGAAGAACAAAATAATCAGCCTAGACCAAGACCAGAGGATGAACTAATGGAAGACATTCTGGCTCCAATGTTCACAAGACCAAACTCTAGTATTGTGAGGCCACCAATACAAGCAAACCACTTTGACATAAATCCATCATTGATAGCATTGGTGGAACACAGTCAGTTTGGTGGGGAAGACTTTGAAGACCCACATGACTTCATTGACAGATTTCTCAGAATCTGTGACACTATCAGACACCAAGGGGTCTCAGATGATGCAATAAGACTAAGCCTATTTCCTTTTGTTGTTAAGGGAAGTGCCTTGAGATGGCTGAACATACAATCATCCAATAGCATCTCGACTTGGGAAGACTTAGTCTCTAGATTTTTTGCGCAGTACTTTTCCATGGACAAATACAACAGGTTGGTTAATGAAATTACCAACTTCACTCAGAATGGAAGAGAATCCCTATGTGCTGCTTGGAACAGATTTCAAGAATTGATCAGGAGATGCCCACAATATGACATGCCTGTGGGTAAGCAGATACGTATTTTCTTTAATGGTAATGACTCCTGAAACCCATATGATCGTTAATGTTGCAGCAGGGGGTACAATAAGGTCTAAAACTGCAGCTCAGACATATGAGCTGATTAATTCTCTGGCCCAAAATGAAAATGAGAGTATAACCATTCAGCCAAAGAGAGAACCAATTCAGCTGTCCAGCAATAATGCTATGCTTGCAGAGCAGAAAATCTTGGCCCAACAGCTGGGCAAGTTGACTGAGAAAATTCACAGACTTCAAGTCTCTGCAGCCCAAGTTACTGCCAGCCAACCACATGTGATCTGTGAGTACTGCCAAGGTGAGCATGAATCTAATGTTTGTCCTATTCTTGTTGGAGCTGACCCTGTGTAGGTTAATGGTATTTGGAATGATCAGAGATAGCAGCAGCTATATCAAAGGAATCATAACTTTGCTCTGGGAAATAACTATCAGAGGAAATTTCAAGGAGGCGGGTTAGACTATAAGTCTAATAATTATTTGCGGCCTCCTCCCATCCCCAACAAAGACATATCTGAACTGGAGAAAGTGGTGTTGCAGCTGTCCAAAACCACAACTGAGCATATTCAAGCAACAAATGCTTTCATAAATGAAACCAGAGCTCACAGAAAAAACCAGGATGCTTCCATCAGAAATCTGGAAAACCAGATTGGCCAGCTGGCAAAACAATTAGCTGAGAGACCACCAGGCCAGTTCCCAAGTGACACAGTGATAAACCCAAGGGAACATGCCAAGGCCATTACAACTAGAAGTGGTAAGATACTTACTCCACCAGAAAAGCCTAAGGTGAGTAGGAAGGAAGCAGAAGCAGAAAATACAATAGCTACACCAGCAGAAGAAAAAGCTGCAGAAAATTCTAAAGACCAAGATTCTGCGCCTCCACAGAAGAAATGGGATTTCTCTCGCTTTGAGAAGCCCCCATATTCGGTGCAGACCAAGCAACAACTCCAGAAGCAGCAGTTTGCCAGGTTTTTAGATATGATTAAAAAGTTGCACATTATTATCCCATTTACTGAGGCATTAGCCAGTATGCCTAACTATGCAAAATTCATGAAAGAGCTTTTGTCTAAGAAACACAAACTGCAGGATTGTGAGACCATAGCACTCACTGAGGAGTGCAGTGCAATAATTCAGAGGAATCTTCCACCTAAATTGAAAGACCATGGAAGTTTTAACATCCCTATAGCCATAGGAAATATAAATGTAGGGAGGGCACTTTGTGATTTAGGGGATAGTATAAACTTAATGCCATTATCAATGTGTAAGTCCCTAGGCATATCTGAATTGAAACCTACTAGAGTTTCCTTGCAACTAGCAGACCGTTCTTTAAGGAAACCATCAGGGGTAATTGAGGATGTTTTAGTAAAGGTAGACAAATTCATATTCCGTGCTGACTTTATTGTATTAGATATGGAGGGTGAAAGTGAAATTCCTCTGCTTTTGGGAAGGTCATTTTTAGCAACTGCTAGGGCCTTAATAGATGTGGAGCAGGGAAAGTTAGAATTAAGGATGGATAATGAGTCTGTTGTATTCAATGTATTTGATGTCATGAAGCACCCAGCTGATGAACATGATTGTTTTAGGCTGGATGTGTTGGATAATGTGATTTGTGCATGCATGACTACAGGTATTACAGCAGCTAGAGATGAAGAAGCTGCAGAAGGTGCAACAGAATTTACTGCAGAAGAAAACATAGCAGCAGCAGCAACAGAAAATTCAGCAGAAGCTGAATTTGCAGTAGTAGAAATTGCTGAAAGGAGTGCTGCAGGCCAAGAAGCCAAAACTGGAAGCAGTGAACTTGAGCTAGAAGAACTGGAGAAAAAGGAAGATGACATTCCAGCCGGAGCACCAAAGGTTGAACTAAAGGAATTGCCTGAACACCTGAAATATGTGTTCCTAGGTGAAAATGAAACATATCTAGTCATAATCAACAGAGGGTTGGAATGGCATGAGGAAGAAAAGCTATTAAAGGTACTCAAGGAGCACAAGACAGCCATAGGCTGGTCTATCTCCGATCTTAAAGGTATAAATCCCTCCTTTTGTACTCATAAAATTCTATTGGAAAGTGATGTGAAACCTGTAAGACAACCACAAAGGAGATTAAACCCCACAATGAAAGAAGTGGTAAGAAAAGAGGTTGTCAAGCTGTTAGATGCAGGTACGATATATCCGATTTCAGACACAACTTGGGTAAGTCCAGTCCAAACCGTTCCAAAGAAAGGGGGCATGACGGTCATTCAAAATGACAACAATGACTTGATCCCCTCAAGGACCATCACAGGCTGGAGAATGTGCGTTGACTACCGAAGACTGAACGATGCAACCAGAAAGGACCGCTTTCCTCTTCCTTTCATGGACCAAATGCTTGAGAGGCTTGCTGGTCATGACTATTATTGTTTTCTTGATGGATACTTTGGGTATAACCAAATCCCAGTAGCACCGGAAGACCAAGAGAAGACAACCTTTACATGTCCATTTGGGGTGTTTGCATACCGTCGAATGCCATTTGGATTGTGTAATGCGCCGACAACCTTCCAGAGATGTATGCTCTCCATTTTCTATGACATGGTAGAGAGAGGCCTTGAGGTATTTATGGATGACTTTTCTATTTTTGGCCCTTGCTTTAATTCATGCTTAGCTAACCTAGCTAAAGTTCTATAAAGATGTGAAGAGACAAACTTGGTCTTGAATTGGGAAAAATGCCATTTCATGGTAAGGGAAGGTATAGTGCTAGGCCATAAAATTTCTGAAATGGGAATAGAGGTAGATAGAGCTAAATTGTTACTAACTGAGAAATTACCTCCACCTATTAATGTGAATGGTGTTTGCAGTTTTCTAGGCCATGCAGGTTTTTACAGAAGGTTCATCAAGGATTTCTCCAAGATTTCAAACCACTAAGTCAACTGCTGGAGAAAGACACAGAATTCTGCTTCACTGATGCTTGTCTAGAAGCATTTAACACCTTGAAGCACAAACTCACCACTGCACCTGTTTTGATAGCTCGGGATTGGAGTCTACCTTTTGAACTCATGTGTGATGCTAGTGCTTATGCAGTAGGTGCAGTTTTAGGATAGAGGAAGGAAAAGCGATTACATGTCATATATTATGCTAGTAAAATCTTAAACGAGGTACAAGTTAATTATGCCACCACTGAAAAAGAGATGCTGGCTGTAGTGTATGCTCTAGATAAGTTCAGGTCTTATTTATTAGGGTCCAAAGTAATTGTGTATACTGACCATGCAGCTCTTAAATTCCTGCTGAACAAGCAAGATGCCAAACCACGCTTGCTGCGTTGGATGCTATTGCTGGAGGAATTCGATTTGGAGATCAGAGATAAAGCTGGAGTAGAGAACAAGGTGGCTGACCACTTGTCTAGGATTCAGGAGAAAGACTTGCAAGATGGACCAGAAATTGAAATCAATGAGTCTTTCCCTGATGAGCAAGTGCTTGCAGTACAATTCAGTCCATGGTATGCAAACATGGCTAATTTTAAAGCTGCTGGAATTTTACCAGAAGATTTAACTTGGCAGTAGAAAAAGAAGTTTCTACATGATGCGAGAAGGTATTTTTGGGATAACCCTTACTTGTACTTTCAATGCATTGACAATGTTATCCGCAGATGTGTAGTTGAAACCGATGTGCCAGATATTCTGTGGCATTGTCATTCCTCTAATTATGGAGGTCATTTTGGAGCAAACAGAACTGCACACAAAGTGCTGCAATGTGGCTATTATTGGCCAACACTCTTCAAGGATTCCAAAAATTTTGTGATGCAGTGTGATAGCTGATGTGTTGCAAACACATCTTGTTTTAATATAGTTTTAGATTAGAATTTAGTAAAATGAGTAGTTAAATAGATTAGAATTAATTAAATTTTCTATTTTATTATTTTAAATCTAAGTCAATACCATTTATGCATTTCAGGGTCAAAAGAGGAGAATCAAGGGCTAAATAAAGAGAAAACCAAAGTCCCGCGCTATCAGCGTGGTAGCCCACGCTATTAGCGCCAGATGCAAAGAAGAAGGCATTGCTCTCGAATGATCCATGCTATCAGCGTGGCAGTCCATGCTATCAGCGTGGAAGTCCATGCTATCAGCACGGTAGTCCACGCTATTAGCGTGAATAAGACGAATCCAAGACTGAAGAATCGAAGAACCCACGCTATTAGCGTGAGAACCCGCGCTAGTAGCGCCGCTCTTTCGAAAGACCCACGCAATTAGCGTGGGATCGCGCGCTGATCGCGTGGCATTGATTTTGTTTCCTTAATTAAGAAGATTGACTTCGAAATTGGCAAAAGATAAAGGTCTAGTTACTCTAATTAAACCATTCTATAAATAAAGGCCTCTGGGGACTGCAGAAAAGATATCTCTTACAAACCAGGATCATCATATATCATCTATTTCACTCTTTCTTTCTCATCTTTTCACCATTGGAAGTCAAGATTCAAGGCAAGGTCACTCAAGAATGTATTAGTTGACAGCTTTTGGTTTCTTGAAGCCTATGGCAGGCTGAATTTGTATTGTGGGAAGGCCATGAACTGATGTAACTCCTCTGTAACTTGAATTGGTATTGAACTTTAATGCTGTTTTGATTATTTTATTCTACTCTGTGCTATTCAATGTTTTATTCTTAATTAGAACTGGCCATTCTATTTAAGTATTGAGGGTTAGGA
>PYAF01006151.1:26290-38336 GCA_007407185.1 Glycine tomentella
ACATTCTGGATGAACCCAACTAGAGTTTATTAGTGATTCTTGTATGATGTGCTCGCAATGTGCATAATTGAGTAATTTCAACCTGAGCACAATTGAAAATCCATTCTGCAGGGTCTACTTGATTTCTTGAATATGAATAAGACCCTATTATTGATTAATGTATAATGGTTTGTCCACAAACTGTTTTAATCGAGCAAAATCGAATATTAAGCTGGCTTGTGCTTGTTTCTGTTTATATGAAATGTCTAGCTATTGTTTGGTGAACTGAGTAGCTGTGGGAATTAATTGGTTTCTTCTATTTAGATGTTGAACTAAGCCTTGAACATGTAATGACCCAAATCTGCGAATCATTAAGGCTTGTCTCAGGTTGTGAATAAAATTAATTTTAGATCTTGTGCAGGTTGAACTGAAATTGTAAACTTGCAGACACCCTAATTGTTTGAAATGTGAATTGCTTGAATCAATGGTTAATGTTAGGACTATGCTTGCATGAAATACTTGAATTCTGAAATTTTGGTGGATGTAAGGACCTTAAATCTGGGAATGGAGACCCATATCTTGCTTGTAAATAACCTAAATTGAACCAGTTGGACTGCGCCTTTTATTGTCAATAGAGTTGATCCTTTTGCTGCTGCTGGAAACTTGAACTACTTGAATGACTCGATGTGGCTTTGCTGGGTATTGTCATGAATTAAATCTGGGAATTGTTGAGACTGATATCTGGACTGAACTTAAATAAACTTAATGGTGCTGTCATTGAAAATATGCATCTGCAAGTTGAAATTTTGAGTTGACAAGTACCATTGCTATTTGAAAAAGGTGATTTGATTGCATACTTGCTTTTTGAAACTAGGTTGGGTAATTCTTTTGCAAGACATGACTGATTGATAGAATTTGATAAAACTTGAATGCCTAATAATGATTGAGTTGTGGGAAGTTGTTCTGTGAACTGATTTTGTCCTAAATCTAGGAATCCATCCCATTGAATCATGTCTATATCTGGATTTTGTTTTGAGTTTCAAGGAAAACAGGTGGCAAAAGGCAAAAAGAAGAGCACTACCACGACAGGACACAAAAGACCCAGAATTGCCGAATATGATGAGGCTCGATTCCGTTCTGCCGAGTGTCAGGAAAGATTCGACACTTGGTACCTACCCAAGAAAATTATACCTGAGAAGAAGATCATGTGGGAGGTCCTTCCTGAAGGAAACCCGGTGCTAGAGGTGATACTTAACTAAAGTTTTTAAATTGAATCAAAGGTTTTTGGAAAAATGAATTTGTACTGAATTAATCGATTACATTAAGTAATAATCGATTATTTTGTTCTTAGTTTATTCTGGAAAACTTTTCAAGAACAATGTAATCGATTACCTATCGGAATAATCGATTATTTGACCTTTGTTTTCACATACACTGCCTTGATGAACACTTTAATCGATTACCAACAGGTAGTAATCTATTACCTTGCTATACATGATTTCAAGCAGTGCTGGAAGAATCGATTACCAAAGAGTAGTAATCGATTACACAGGCTAAACTGAAAAAGCCATTTTCCTGTCTTTATCGATTACCAAATCCAGTAATCGATTACATCATACACAAATGCACATAAGTTTTGATGCATTAATCGATTACCAAATATAGTAATCAATTACATAGTACATTATGTTTTATAAAGCTTCCTGGTTTAATCGATTACCAGAATCCGTAATCGATTACACAATGTATTTTGATATTTTGATGTTTCCTGTCTTAATCGATTACAAGACAGAATAATCGATTATTTTGTTCGTTGCTCATGTCCAGAAATTGTGTTGAACACTTTAATCGATTACCAGATTGATTTAATCGATTACATGAGTAAAATAATTGATTATATGACGCGTTTAATCGATTACTAACAGTTACAAAAGTTTGTTATAAATAAAACCTTGGCTCAGCTTGTTTTGTAACGATCATTTCGTATTCTAAGCCTACACAAGCTTTCTAAACACGTTCTAAGTGATTTTTCTGGGTTCTATGTTTTCTTGCTTTCACTAAAACATGTTAGTATATGGATGTCCTAGAGACAATCTTTTTATTAGATTAGGATGTACATGTACTTTTCATATTCTCAGGAATAAATTATAAGCACTCTTTATCGTGTTTCATATTCTGTCTCGATATCATTATTAATATATGAGTAACTGGATAAAACACTTGGAATAGAATAGGTATCTCTTGAGTATCAGTGATGGGATCACGATCATGAGGATTCAAGGATACCAGATGTCTACTCCTAATTTTATGTTCCTAGTCTAGAGACACTAAGAAAGGGGATCAGTGATCACAGGTAAGACTAGCACGACTTATCTACTTGTATGCAGATACAAGGTAAAGACCTCATGAGCTACAGACATGGAGATGTCTTAGCTAAAGTCGTGGGTGAACCTATAAGGGTATAGCTCGCACTGAACGAACCCACAAAGAGACTCTATGAGGAAATCTCACAGATAGTGTCATTAGAGTAGTCTCTTATTATTTGGGTGTGTCTTTCCTTAGACCAGAAGTTTTCACCTAGACTGTGTTCTAGAATGGAAACACATAGGTATACCTTTCGGCGTGTTTTGAAAGAACACGAGTCTAGGGTGACTAGCTGAAGGAATTCGTCAAATCTCTGTGAGAGATTAGGTTATCTGTAAATCGGTGAAATCGGGATGACATTTACGGGACTCGGGAATCTATGCATAGTAAAAGAAATCATGAGATGATCTGCCTTTAGAGTTAGTAAAATTAGAGACTCCCTATTTTGTATTAAAGCTTACCCTAGACCGCAATGGCAGATACGTTTCCTTACCCTAGGTTTTATGGGAAGATAACCGAGACGAAAGGAAATACATATGGAAACCAAATAGATTTAATATGATGATCTTGTCATTTACCTAACTAGTTCTGGGGCAACAAAGCATTGCTAGTGCTCTGTGTTGTCATTAAATGGGTAGTGGTCTTGTTGGGCCCAAACTCATTTATGTCAGTAGCTATGTTGGGCCTAATGGGTCACACACTAACACTTTATTGTCATGACATTATAACATTAAAGGTTTTGGACCTAATAATGATTATTGGCCCAAGAAGGAGTTTGATACCTATCTTAAAGAGAGAGGGGCGTATGAATGGAGTTAATGAGCTTGGATAGTCCAAGACATTATTAATTAATTTAAATAGCTAAATTAATTATCTAATATTTAAATTTGATAATTTAAATTTTGAGTTTAAATATTTGAATTTAAATATTTTAAATATGAATTAACTATAGTAGAAGATAAGAGCTAGATTTGAATTTGAATTCAACTAGCATCTTATCATGATCATGTCCTAGATTTTAGGAAGAAGTTTGAGGGCTAATTAGGGGCTTACACACGACTGGATATTTAATTATTATTTTGCAAAATAAATTCCAAGTAATTAACTTGGTCTTGGGAGGATATGATGGGAGGTTGTTGGCAATTTTTGAAATGCAACAACTCCAATTTATCGTCACGTGTGGGGTGCTTCATAATTAGATTTGTTGGTTAAAAAAATCTGACCAAAACTCTTCTATAAAATATACTCTTGTGATCATAGTTCTCTAATATTTTTTTTTGAAAAAAAATCTATCTACCTTTCTCCCTTTTATGCGCCCCTTGTGTGAGTTTTGAGCAGAAAATTTAGCCACCAATATCATCTATTGGTGAGTCTCTTAGATAAGAAAAACACTTTGAAACCTAACCTTCTTCCTCTCCATTGGTGCGCCTAGCCTGCCTCCATTTGTGTTTGTTGGTGGTTTTCAAGAAGTGTTCTTGAGTCTTGACAAGAAGTGGTGTGGATCAACATTAGAGGGCTTGTATCTTCAAGCCTATCCTTGATCATCCAATTTCGAATACAAACAAGGTAATATCTATGTCCTAAAGAATGATTCTTGTGTGGTATGTGTGTTTCCGCTTGAAAAATTTCTGTTTTTCTTCTCACATGCCTTCGGCCTTCAAGGCCCTATCTTTCAAGTGGTATCAGAGCCAGGTTGCTTTACTATCAACGGGTGATGATACCTTGTTTGTTATGATATGTTGTTTGTAATATGATTACACTTTACATATATCTTTATGTGTTAATGGTTTTGTTTCTTTATGATTCTTTGTGAAAGTTTTCAAACGAAACATCTTTTAAGAAAGGAATATGATTCAGCCATGATATGAATATTCAAATGCATTGTTTTCTCCATAGTTTTGTTTTCAAAATGCATGAAATTTTCTATGCATGCCATGGTCACATGAATAAAATTAGGGTTCTTAATTTTGTTCATTTTGATCTTGTTATTTTTGTGTTTTGTTATAATGAGTTGTTCATGAGCATAACATAATATTTTTGTGACAAAATTTCTCATACAAGTCTATGTATATAAATGGTTGATTGTATGTTTATTTTTGTGTTCATTGAGAAAGAATCAAAAAAAAAAAATTTGAATTATGTATTTGGATGCATATTTCGGCCATTTGAGAGATAATAATATTGTGTGCTTGTTAGTTGTGTAACTTTTAAGGTGCAGATATGGAAGCGGATGGTCATGGTGCCCGAATTTAAATTTTGAATTTAAAAATATTGAATTTAAATGTTTTAAATTTGAATTCAAATTTTGTTTTAATTTAAATTGGAGCTGTAATTTAGAATTTTAAATTTTGTATATTCTTTTAATCCTCCAAAGATGTATTGGAGTTTCTTTAATTATTTTGTAATTAGAAAAATTAGGCTAGTGGCGTTTAGGCATGGAAGATTTCATGATGGAGCCGCAACCTTGGAGCAAGAAGAAAGAATGCACGAGCACCGTGACTATCTTATATAAAATTTGTTTTATGTATGCTTGTATGTTCTAAAAACGACTAGTATGCATGAGATAGAGTATCGCGGATGTATGTTTTAAAACGACTAGTATGCATGAAATGGACAACCGTGAATGTATGTTTTATTATGCATGTGTAAAAGCGACTAGTGTAATCCGATAGATTTTTGACATAGGATACGACTAGCATGATAATAGTACTTACATGTTTGTTGAGACGCATTAAAATAAAAACCCTTAAAAGGAATCAATTATTAAGCACATGATTACCTCCCACCACCAATGCCACTCAAAATTCCTCTAAATGGTTGTGCGCCACAACTCAGTTGGGACCCACTTTTTCGTTGAGTAAGAGCGGTATTAGAAGTGTGAGACACTTAAGCTGCTGGTTAGTGCTTAATTGAATGCATGAGTTGTAGGCTCAGCCGGGCTTATGTATTTGGGGTAATAGTGCCAGGTTGGTTGCATGAGATGCACCACTAAGTGACAAGGAGTTGTCAACCTAATGCTAAGAGAAGGTATGAGATACTATTGATAAGGATCAACCCATTATTTAGTTTAATTTTGCGGTCTCAGACGAAGATTAAAATAAATAATCGTACTCTTAATCCCACTAAGGTAATTTTAAGATAAATAACCCTAAGTCAAAATAACAAGGGTCATTGACTTAGATAAAATAGTGGGAGGGGCATGTTATTTAAAGTCTTTAATGATTTGTTCTTATTTCACGACAATATATTGATTAGTTTATCTTTACATCTTCTCAGTTAATAGTATGACTAATCAATTGTCACTGTGCTCTATTCTTGATACGAACAAATTGAACGATTCAAATTTTACAGATTGGTATCGGAACCTGAGAATTGTTCTTAGGGCCGAGAAAATCGCTTATGTCCTAGAAGGTAATTTACCCATAGCTCCTAAGGAAGGGGAAGCTTATTATGAGTCCTACGATATGGAAGCTCATAAGCAGCACATGAATGACAATACAATGGCAGTATGCATCATGTTGGCATCCATGTCGCCTGAGCTACAAAAGCAGCATGAGCACATAGATGCTCCCTCTATCATCTTGCATCTCAAGGAGTTGTATGATGTTAAAGGCAGGCATGAGAGGTATGAGGCCTCTTGAGAATTGTTCTCGTGTAGGATGTTTGAGAGCATGAGTGTGAGCAGTCATGTTCTTAGGATGATTGGGCTCATTGAGAAGCTAGGAAATCTAGGCTTCGTGATAGATGTCGACCTAAGTAATGAATTAATCCTCACATCACTTCCACCTTCTTTTAGTCAATTCATTATGAATTATAACATGCATAGGATGCTTGTGAGCTTGCCTGAGTTGTTAAGTATGTTAACAAATGCTGAGGTGTCTATCAAAAAGGATAAGACACACTCTCTTCTGATTGGTGGGCCTAATAAGGCCAAGGGTAAGGCTAAGGAGCCTGCAAAAGGAAACTCCCTTAAGCTCAAGGGAAAACCCAAGAAGAAGAAGGGCAACAAGAAGGGTAAGAGTGCACCTAAGGACAAAAGCTATGTTGTGTGCTTCCACTACGGCAAGACTGGCCATTGGAAGAGAACTGTCCAGACTACCTGAACTGTGTGAAGGACAAGAAACATAGTGATGCTTCTGCCTCAGGTATTTACATGATTGAGATCAATTATTTTTGTGCTAATCCGACTTCATGGGTATTATATACCGGTTGTGGTTCTCACATCTGTAATATGTTGCAGGTACTTAGGAGTCCCAGGAGATTGGAGAAGAATGAGGTTGACCTCCGCGTTGGTAATGGAGCAAGAGTTGCTGCTCAAGCTATTGGAGATATGGACCTCATTTTGCCTACGAGCCTTTTTATTGCATTTGAATAATTGCCTTTATGTTCCGGGCATTTCTAGAAACATTATTTCAATTTCTTGTTTAGAACGAGATGGTTTTCTTTTACTATTAGGGATGGTACATTTTCTATCATTTTGAATGATATGGTTTATGCTACTGCTTCTTTGGTAAATGGCTTATATGTTTTAGAAACGGGAACATAAGTTCTCAATGTGAATGTGAAACGACCTAGGATAGATAATCAATCTTATCTGTGGCACTGTAGACTAGGGCACATAAATGAAACAAGATTGTCTAGGATGCATGCAAATGGATACCTAGATTCCATGGATTTGGAATCCTATGGACAATGTGAATCTTGTCTAAAAGGGAAAATGACTCGTCACAAGCCCTAAGGGCTTAAAAGTCATAGGACTAGTGAGTTATTGGAACTCATTCACTCTGATGTTTGTGGCCCAATGTCTATAGAGGCTAGAGGAGGATACTCCTATTTCATTACCTTTACGGATGATAAATCAAGATTTGGGTATGTTTACCTGATGAGATATAAATCCGAGGCCTTTGAAAAGTTCAAGGAGTATAGGAATGAAGTAGAGAAACAACGTGGAAAAATGACACAACCTGAAGGTTTTGAATCAAAGGCCAAGAACATATGGAATGCAAGCTGCAGAGGTCGATATATGGACTAAAGCAAGCATCACGAAGTTGGAATATTCATTTTGATGAAATCGTTAGGAGTAACGGATTCATCAAGAACGAGGATGAACCTTGTGTTTACAAGAAGGATAGTGGGAGCAATGTCATTTTCCTAGTACTCTATGTAGACGACATACTACTAATAAGAAATGACATCCCCACATTACAAACAACTAAAGACTGGCTTTAAAAAAGCTTCACCATGAAGGATTTGGGAGAAGCGGCCTTTATACTTGGTATAAAGATCTATAGAGATAGATCTAAAAGGCTGCTGGGTGTTAGGGATTTTACCACGACAAGCGTACCGTTTTATCGTTGTAAGTTTCAAATTTATAAAAGATTGTCTCCACAGGGACTTGAGCTTACTCAGTTAATCGAACTAAAATTAAACAGTTGCATAGATATGTACAAGTAGGTTGAACGATATTTCATTTGTTGATGCAAGTAAAGCAAACTAACTAAACTTTAACGAAAATGAAAATATATTTATGAGAAAGCGGGATTGGATTTCATCATTCTTAACATCCTATATTCAATTTACCATGCATAAATCACCGTCTATTCTTATTGATGCACACTAGGTTACCTTGAATCGATTCCTTGCATCCAAGTTCTAAGGATATTTTACCGAATATCGATCCCTCGCATATTTAAGTAAATTACCCCAGCGTTAAGAACTATAATCGCGTGCTTTTATGCAATCGAAACATTATGCCCTATTCCTAGTAACGTAACGTAACGAGTAATTTTATTCAGTTCAAACCCTAAGATTACTTTCCAGTCTCACTTCGGATTTAAGCTTGTGATACTAGTGATCAAGTAGGATCAAGCATTAAGCGCAGAATGAAACTACCAATAAGAAATAGAAAGATTCATGCATGAATATTAAAAGAAGTATAGGGTTAAGAAGATTACAACCTCTAAGAAGCTAGCCCAGCATGGAGAAAACCTCCTCTCGGAAGAAGCTGCTAAACGTTCCCATCCTCGCTTCTCTCTGGCAGAGTTTCCACGCTAAACCTCACTTCTCTCACTTTCTTAACCTACTTAAACCTACTATTTAGGAGCCTAACACCTAAGAACAAAGCCTAAGCTAGTGAGGGAGAGAGAATCTCCAAAAATTGATGCATTCCCTCTTCTGGCCGTGCCTATTTATAGTTTTTGTGCATCTGCTTAGCTCCACTCGCACAGGCGCCTATTTCCTTCATATTCTGGTCGCCCGGGCGAGTTAATCTCATCTTCTTGGAACTTGGAGTGGCCTGGGCGACCAAAATGCACTAGGAATGGTGGCCTGGGCGAGTTAGATGCTTAATCAAGAAGAAACCTTTGGGCTTTGGTGCTTTTTGGGCCTGCTTTGCTTGTGGAACTTCCCATGCTTGATAAGTACACCTTTCTTGCTTGTTTTGATCTTCCGGAAACCTTAGAATTCCACGAAATCTATTCAAATACAAAGCATGATTGAATTAGTCTTCCGAAATACATCAAACATGAGTATAAGGTGCTTATTAACTAGGTTTTAGGGAATTTTCCAGCCAAGTGAAAGAAATCAAAAGATAAGTGCCAATATTTTAAACATGGAATTAACTGAAAATGTGGCACTTATCACTGGGATTATCTCAATCCACGTATATTGACAAGATGCTAAGGAGGTTTAGCATGGAAGGGTTGAAAAGAGATTTTCTTCCCGTTAGTCATGGGGTACATCTTTCCAAGGCTATGTGTCCTAAGTCACAGCCTGAGAAAAACGGTATGAGTGGAATTCCATACGCTTCAGCTATTGGGTCCATCATGTATGCCATGATATGTACAAGACCTGATGTCTCATATGCTTTGAGCAGTACGAGCAGATACCAGTCATACCTTGGAGAGGGTCACTGGACAGTAGTCAAGACCATCCTTTGTAACACCCCAAAATTTTGGAAGCATAGTCAACTACCAGGATAAAATGTTGATCATAGGCAGTATAAAGATTTGGGAGAAATGACACAAATACTCCTGGATATTTTGGTAAATGACCAAAATACCCCTAGGTAGTTTAGTCAGATATTTTAAAGAGGAAATCTTATAAATACCCTTGGATGTTTTGAAAACAACCAAGAATACCTCCAGGGTAACAATTTCAGAGATATCTTGAACATTTTTGGAAATGACAATTTTACCCCTAGGGTGAGGGGTAAAATTACCAAAATGCCCCTATGTCAAAACTGACCAAGATGACCTCAGAAATTAATGGGAAACTGAGCATAGGATAAAATACTTTTAGACAACAAATTATCAGCAAGGTTGAGAGTAGAGAACTCTAAAATAGAATTTCTATGAATTTTGGAAGATAGGTTCAAAAGAGCTTAATCTAGACTATCCTAGGTATCAGAAAATTATGAGAAAAGCATGGACATAATCTATGGAGTTTTCTCTTAATTATGGGAGGAATAGGTTACCTAAATAAGTTAGTTTAGTAATTTTAATAATTCAAGACAAATTGGACCAATAAGAACTTAGAAAATTGCTATTACATGGAATAAAAGGAAAATTTCTGGAATAGGTTATCTGAGATCAAGCCTTGGCTGTATGATACAATATCAAGGGAGGAAAGCTTTAGGAACATTCAAGAATGGACACATGGATGTTTAAGAGGCTTGGAAATTTGCTATTGGTCCACTTGTAGGGTGAAAATTTAATTTTAAGTAGATTTTTATCTTGTTTCCTTAGAAAAACACGTGGACAGTTCTAAGAATTATTTCAAAAATCCCAACGGTCAAAAGTTAGATATGTGAGATAGGAGTATACCTTAAAAATTTTAAGAAAATCCAACGGTTAAGGAATCCAAAATAATTATTTTACAGAAACGGGTTTTGGGAAAATTTAAGAATGAAGGAAAAACACAAAATCCCCCCATCCACAAAAATTGGTGAAACTTACCCTCTAAGCCAAGCATTGCACGTATACAATCAAGGAGAGCTTGAGAAGATTCATGAATTAGGACACTTGTTCAATGCAAAAGCTTTAGCCAATGGGAGAAAACCAACTAGAAAGCAAGCTAAGATATTTGCACTTCCTTAATACCCACCATTAAGTAGGAACCGTAAACAAGCTTGGGCAAGGAGGAGATGCACGTGCAAAACAAGACAGCCAAGGAAAAGTGTGGAATTTTCATGATTTAGGCCACTTGGAACATGAAGAATGGCTAGCCAATGAAAAACTAACCACATGGAAAGTCAGTAATCATCATCCTTGGATATTTTTAAGCTTAGCACCTTATAAAAGAAGTTTAGGACCGAAAGTGGGAAGCTCCAAGAGAGAACTTGGTCGTGAAAAAATCCATCCAAAAGCCTTTCCATTATATCCTTTCAATTCACCCTTTCACCTAGAGCAAAAATCAAGGCCTATATGCTTATAAGTTCATGTGGAGCCCTATGGATACTAGGAGCAAGGCTATTCAAATTTTAAGGAGAAACCTAAGGTATGGGGGAGTTTATGATAGCTTAGTTTGAATATTATTCCTTGCTTCATTTGATTAAGTCTTGTATCGTAAGTGTTTGATGAAATGTCTCAAAGAAATAAAGATTGCTAGGAACATGATTACTTGGATAAATGACTTGGTTTTAGGTTAAAGAATGATTGATGTATAAATAATTAGAGCTTAACTTAATGAATGAGTTAATTATAGGTATTTTAGAAGAAAAACAAATATTTTACTAAAATTAAATTAGTTATGTTCTACTAAAATTTATAAGTTCCATTAAAAGTGTTTTGGAAATTATTGAAATATGTCTAGTTTATGCTAGGAATTATGTTGGAACCATGTTTATTTATTCTAGAATAATATTGAATTATAGGAAATTTAAGATTTAAGTAGTTTTCTTTACAGAATTTTATGATTTAAAGCTTGCACACTATGTGTTTGATAATATGTCACAATGAACAAAATATGTTTAATAATGCTGGCTTGAATAATTGTTGTTGAGTTGAATTATATTTGTGTGGTTGGTTGCTTTAATAAAAGTTATGTATTATTTCATGTGTTGCTGAGTGTTTCCCATGTGTTGCTGAGTGTTTCTATGAAATTTTCCATGTAAACTATGATTTATCTGTGAGGAATTTATGAAGTTAAAATATGGCTGTTATGTAAAGCTTGATATGATGATTTAAAAGAAGTTTGATTTGTTGTTTAAAAGTATATGCTCTGAATGGTCAAAGATGTTGAGCTTTGTGATGTGTTCCACTAGAGTAGGTGGAACTATCTGATATGAGAGTTTGAGAAATAAAATAAATGGTGAAAAGTAAATAAGAAATAAAAACAAGTCATGGCATAGTTCATCTGCATTTGACCCCTCAGAGTGGAGGGAGGTTTCACTAGAGTGGGTGAAACTATGGTACCCTTTAACCCCTCAGAGTGGAGGGAGGTTTCACTAGAGTGGGTGAAACTATGTTGATTATGGTACCATTTTATGATAAGTTGGGATCTCAATCATGCATCATATAAAAAGATAAGCATGCATCTCATGCATCACATGATGGGTATGTATGATATTCTGTATATTTGGATCTGTTGTGTGGTCTTGTTATAAATAAGGCTTTATTCATCTGTGTTTATATATGTTTTATTCAAACTATGTTTATCATATACTTACCCCTATTTGTGTCTGTGGTTGACACCTGTGATGACC
>PYAF01006151.1:41798-58421 GCA_007407185.1 Glycine tomentella
TGAGGTTCCTCTTCTCACTCAAAATGGGGTTTTCAAGGAAAAGGATGAAGGATTAAAGCTTTCCAAAGGGTTTCTAAAAGATCAAGGGTCATCAAGAGGTGTTTAGGCTAGTATATAATGTCCCTAAAAGCTTGGGAGGGTCTTCAATGGAGGTCAGCTCGTGGAGGAAGAAGAAAGAGAAGAAATGCCAAAAAAAATCACAGTTTTGGCCTTAAATACCCGGCCTGCCCGACCTCTGGCGCCAACAGCGCCAATAGGTCGGTTAATCTGGCGCTCTTAGCACCACTCCCGCGCTCCTGGCGTCGGTTTCCAGAACCTGGGGCGCCCCCAGCGCCACTCCAGCGCCTCCAGCGCCAGCTTCCAGAGACTCTGGCGCCCTCAGCGCCACATCTGGCGCCACCAACGCCGGCTGGGAAATCTGGCGCTCCTGGCGCCAACTCTGGCGCCCTTGGCGCCACATTCCAGAGATCACGGCGCCATCAGCGTGGATCTGGCGCCCCTAGCGCCAGTTTCCAGAGAACTTGGCGCTCCCAGCGCCACATTCCAGTGGGTCTGGCGCCATCAGCGCCGCACCCTTTACAGAGAATGAGGGTCCTTACATTTACGGGACTCGGGAATCTATGCATAGTATAAGAAATCATGAGATGATATGCCTTTAGAGTCAGTAAAATTGGAGACTCCCTATTTTGTATTAAAGCTTACCCTAGACCGCAAGGGCATATACGTTTCCTTACCCTAGGTTTTATGGGAAGATAACCGAGACGAAAGGAAATACATACGGAAACCAAATAGATTTAATAGGATGATCTTGTCATTTACCTAATTAGTTCTTGGGCAACAAAGCATTGCTAGTGCTCTGTGTTGTCATTAAATGGGTAGTGATCTTGTTGGGCCCAAACTCATTTATGTCAGTAGCTATGTTGGGCCTAATGGGTCACACACTAACACTTTATTATCATGACATTATAGCATTAAAGGTTTTGGGCCTAATAATGATTGTTGGCCCAAGAAGGAGTTTGATACCTATCTTAAAGAGAGAGGGGCGTATGAATGAAGTTAATGGGCTTGGATAGCCCAAGACATTATTAATTAATTTAAATAGTTAAATTAATTATCTAATATTTAAATTTGATAATTTAATTTTTGAATTTAAATATTTTAAATATGAATTAACTATAGTAAAAGATAAGAGCTAGATTTGAGGGCTGATTAGGGGCTTACACACGGCTGGATATTTAATTATTATTTGGCAAAATAAATCCCAAGTAATTAACTTGGTCTTAGGAGGATATGATGAGAGGTTGTTAGCAATTTTTGAAATGCAACAACTTTAATTTATCTTCACGTGTGAGTGCTTCATAATCAAATTTGTTGGTTAAAAAAAATCTGACCAAAACTCTTCTATAAAATATACTCTTGTGATCATAGTTCTCTAATAGTTTTTTTTTTTGAAAAAAAACCTATCTACCTTTCTCCCTTTTATGCACCCCTTGTGTGAGTTTTGAATAGAAAATTTAGCCACCAATATCATCTATTGGTGAGTCTTTTAGATAAGAAAAACACTTTGAAACCTAACCTTTTTCCTCTCCATTGGTGCGTGTAGATTGCCTCCGTTGGTGTTTGTTGGTGGTTTTCAAGAAGTGTTCTTGAGTCTTGACAAGAAGTGGTGTGGATCAACATTAGAGGGCTTGTATCTTCAAGCCTATCCTTGATCATCAAGTTTCGAATACAAACAAGGTAATATCTATGTCCTAAAGAATGATTCTTGTGTGGTATGTGTGTTTCCGCTTGAAAATTTTTTGTTTTTCTTCTCACATGCCTTCGGCCTTCAAGGCCCTATCTTTCAAAACATTCATGGGTTATTGAGTGATTCTTTAAAGCAACAAGATTCTTTCAAAGGTTAAGGAAGAAGATGTTCTGAGATTGTTTTTCATCTTTCAACCTGAATTGTTCATTCATGTGCATGTCATTCACTGGATCATCAGGTTGTTTTTTTCCTTAACTCATTGGTTGTAATTTTGTTTACAAGTTTTGTTGTTATTGGCTATTGTAATTGATTTCTTAAAGCTTGGGACTAGAGAAGGGTTCTCTAGCTTAAAGATCAGAGTAGTGTTCTTTGGATCTTTCTCCTTAGATTTCTAATAGGGTTTTAGATTTCTGTTCTTTATCTAGGGTTGAGAAAGGGGAGGTTCTTGTAAAAGCTTGTAAGAATATTTTATAATAGTGGAACTCTAATTCAGTGTGAATTAGAAGAAACTGGATGTAGCATCATGATTTGAAGTGAACCAGTATAAATTGCTTGTGTTCATATTTCTATTCTCATCATATTCATTGTCTTTAATTCTTTGAATGGTATTTGTTGTTCAAAAAGTTTGGTTTTGATCATTTAAATTCTTGGACTGAGCTATTTGATTGAGTAAAATGTTTCTTGGTTTTAAAAGTGATAAAGATCCTGAAACTCTGATTTGAATTTGTTTTAAAATACCAAGGTTCAACCAATTCACCCCTTCTTGGTTGTTGTGAAGTATTCCTATTATTTTCAGATAGAACATATAAAGAGTCTCTAATAAAGAAAACAGAGAGGGTATTTATAAAACTTGACAATTAAAACAAATCAAATAGATTATAAAATTAGGCAATCCATGAATATGTCAAAATCCCTTTTGTTATGCATTTCCAAAAAACTCGATAATTGATTATTAGAAAGGGTAATTGATTAATTTATTTCTGTCTGAATACTTCTCATGCTTTTGTGCTTTCTGGGTAATCAATTGTCACATGAGGTAATCGAATATAGAATCACACAGAGAGCTTGTCATTGTTTCTAGATGTAGGCTAATTAATTATCAACGGGGGAAATTGATTATCCTAAGCTACAAATCATTCCTTCTTTTGAAATTGGCTTGGGATCTCGATTACCAAGCAAAAAAATTGATTAATTCAATGGTTCCAACCAAATTTCAAGTAGAAGTAAATCCTATTGCTTGTACTTAGGAAAATTAGAGAAATAGAATATTTCATTTACTTTACATTTGATCAAAACTAAGCATAAAAAGACTTAGACTATATCACACACATGCCTAGTCTAAAAACATTCAATAGAAATGCCACGTCTAAAAACATGTTCGGCATTGCAAAATTATCAAACCAAAACTAAAACTAAGAGCTTCAAGCTTTGATCTAACACATAGAGCATCTGAAAGGAAGGTCTACTCGCCAAGACTTACCGTCTGGAAAAGTTGAGAGGTTGTTGCTGATGAAATGCTTTTCTCCACTCCTCTAGACCTACAACAACTTTTGGCCTGATGGCAATCTTCAACGTGGTTCTTTCCTGAAATTGTTCTAAGTCTAGTGAGTCCTTTCATACTGAAGACATCTACGTTGAAGATCTTGAGGAGAGTTGATTGAGCATTTTTAGTTAAATATTTTTCTATTCTTCTTAGCTTATTTGACTTCTCTTGGACTTTTATTTTCTCATTCTAATTCAGTTTTTGTCTTAGGCAAGCAAGTGGGCTTAATTGCTAATTGTTGCTTATTTTCGGATTTTATGCTCATTTGACCTATCTTCCTTGTATAGGACCTACAGAGCTCTACAAAACTCCAAATGGAGCACATGAGTAGTCCTTGGAAAGATAACGAAAAGATCTACAAGTTTGTTACATATAAGCTGAGGCCAATTCCGTCATTTGGAGGGTCATTTTAGGCTTTTAAGTTAGAATCACTGCACTTGAATTTTGGGCTGCGAGTTGGATTTTTATTGGAGTAAATAACATAATTAATTAGAATAGATGGGCATATTCATGGTCCATTCTTTCCTTCTGACCTAGTTACTATATGCTAGTGAAATTATTTAGTGAACATTACACTACATTTTGAAGCAAAAATAGAATTTATATTTCCTTTTTAAGTTTTCAGAATTAAAACCCTTTCTCTTATTTTCTCTCAACTGTTCTTCATTGTTCCTCATTTTCATTTTTTGTTCTTCCATTTTTGTGCACCAATTTTGTGGGCCGTTCATTGATGATGATCATGGGAGGCTAAACAAGCAATCAATCCAAGGATCCAGCCCAAGCAAGGAGAATTTGAGTTCTGGTTTGGTATTTCAAATTTTGTGTGAATGTTCATTTTCTTCTTCAATCCTCTATTCAATTTTCATGATTATGAATGTGTTTAAGATTGAAAGTGGATTAGGTTATGGATTCATTTCCTAATTTTGAATTTTAATCACAGATTAGTTGGATGATATTTCAATTAGGTTTATGATTTCAATTAATTTAGGAGTTAATTCAATTGAACTACTTCTAATGAAATTGAATGAACTTTCATAATAGAATCATTTTTGAGAACTATGATAATTACCATTGCTTGGTTTGGTGAATTGGATTGATTCTCTTTAATCTATTTTACATTACCTCTTATCAATTCGCATTAGTATATACATTTTCTGCAATTGTTACTTATCGCATGCAAACTGTTTGACAAAAACCCCCAACTGTTTATTAGTGAATTGAAATCAGAACCATATTGATTGTGTCTCTGAGTCGACCTAGTTTAATCCTGTGCTACAGAATTAGCGTAGTTTAATTATTTTGAAGCGATACGACATCGATTATCAAAATTGGCGCCGTTGCCGGGGACACAGTTCATTGTGTGCTATCTTTAATTCACTCATAATTAGATAAAAAAAAGAAAAATATATTTGCATTCATTCACTGCATATTGATATCCTGTTGCACAATTGCACTTTGTTACATAATTGCATTGTTGCTCTTGTTCGTTATGAAGTGCGGATGACATAGTGGATGTAGTGTTGTAAAAAAAATAGAGTGAACAGTAAAAAACAGAGGAAAAAAACAAAATATTAGTAGGGAGAGGATTAGTGTAGTGTAGTGTAGTTGTGTTGTAGGTGGTGCAATTTGCTGTCCAGAAATTTTTGATCCTGTGGAGTTTGATTCTGAAACTTGGTGTCTGAAGTTTATCCCTTATTCTAAGCAAAACTAACCCTATTAGGGTTAGGTGTGGGTTAAAATTGGCAAATTCGACCTCTAAGAAAGAGTTTTGGCATAGGGGCATTCTGGTCATTTCACAACAGACTGTTTCAGAATGAGCTTAAAATTTACCAGAATATGGAGAAAATTTATTATCATGGTGACCTATGAAGGATGAGCATGATCAGGGGGGTCCAAATTGCCAAATTCAATGATCTAGACCACTTTTGAATTTATTTTGTGTTTTCATCATTTTTAAAATTCATTAAAAAAATCACAAAAATCAAGCATGATTTATAGACATTTACTGTGGCATTCTTTAATTTTTAAAAAATTGTTTGAGGCAGTTTTCCAATTTCTGTTTCATTTTGGCAGATATTGTGAATAGTATTTCTGGTAGGGTAGTTATCTGTTATTTCTGTGATTCTGTCTTTGATGAGCTGAACTGTGCATGACTAGTTCCCAAACAAGTGATTTGCATTCATATGATCATGAAATAGATAGGACATTTCACAGATTGAGCAGGCATAATAGTAGTCTAGATGACTTTGATAGTGTTTCTAGATAGTAGTCTAGTGTTTTGTGAGTCTTCTATTTCTGAGTCTAGCTCTTATTCTACACATCTTGATTCTGAAAATTTTGCTGATACAATGGTTGATAACAACTTAACTCTTAAGGAATTGGCTACACCTAATGCTGTTTATCAACCTTGCTACATTCAATATCCTGAGACTAAGGTTAGTTATGAGCTCAAATCTGGTCTGATCCATTTGCTTCCAAAGTTTCATGGTCTTGCTGGTGAAGATCCACATAAACACCTTAAGGAGTCTCATGTGGTGCCATGCGACCACATGACATTCATGAGGATTATGTCAAGATGAAGACATTTCCTTTATATCTGGATGGTGTTGCTAAGGACTGGTTGTACCTTCAACCAAATCCTATCAACACTTGGACAGACATGAAGAGAAGATTCTTGGAGAAATTCTTCCTGGCCTCCAGAACAACCTCCATCCCTCAAGAAATTTGTGGCATAAGGCAGCTGCCTGGAGAGACTTTGTATGAATACTAGGAGAGATTCAACATGTTGTGTGCAAACT
The DNA here is from genome assembly GCA_007407185.1 of Glycine tomentella. NCBI lineage: Eukaryota > Viridiplantae > Streptophyta > Magnoliopsida > Fabales > Fabaceae > Glycine > Glycine tomentella. Next base: position 47,887 of record PYAF01006151.1, read on the forward strand.
GTCCTCACCATCAAATCAGTGAGCAATTATTGATCCAGTACTTTTATGAAGGCTTGATGTTGATGGACAGGACTTCTCATGCTGCAAGGACCAAAATTGATGTGTATGTCGGAACTCCTTCCATGGAGTTTGGTGATGACGTTGTCCAGTTTAACCTTTTTGATGCCATGAGACATCTTGTAGAGAGCATTCTGTTTTTCTTGTTGATATCATTGATGTTGCAGTAGATAGTGTAGATATTTCTGATTTACTTTCTGATGATTTTTCTGATTTTGATCTTGGTTGTACCTATGATGATTTTGCTGTTGTCTGTAGTATTTTGATTCTGATTGTGTTGCAGGTACAAATGTTGATTCTCCTATTTCCCTTCCATCAGCCACCAACCTTTCCTTGCCTTCCACTATTCAGCCGCCTTCCTTGGAGCTGAAGTCACTACCTGAGCACCTAAAATATGCATATTTGGATGATGCTCAGAAGCTTCCAATCATCATATCTAGCAACCTGTCTTTGAGCATGAAGAGAAGTTGCTGCATGTTTTGAGATGCCACAAAAAGGCCATTGGATGGACACTTGCTGACCTTCCTGGAATCAACTATTCCATTTGCATGCATCGAATACTTTTGGAGGATGATTCTAGGTCGGTGAGGTAGCCACAGAGGAGGCTGAATCCCACTATTCTTGGTGTGGTGAAAAAGGAAGTGATGAAGTTACTAGCTGTAAGGATCATCTACCCCATCTCAGATAGCACTTGGGTTTCTGCTGTCCAAGTGGTCCCTAAGAAGTCGGGTATTATGGTTGTGAAGAACCAGGATAATGATTTGATCCCGACTAGAGTAGCCAACAGTTGACGAGTTTGCATTGACTACAGGAGACTCAACCAGGCCACTCGCAAGGACCATTTCTCTCTTCGCTTCATTGATCAAGTTCTAGAGAGGTTGGCAGGTAAATCACATTATTGCTTTCTTGATGGTTTTTCCGGTTACATGCAAATTCATATTACACCAAAGGATCAACACAAGACCACATTCACCTGTCCATTTGGCACATTTGCTTACACCCGGATGCCTTTTGGCCTATGAAATGCACCTGGCACCTTCCAAAGGTGCATGGTAAGCATCTTTTCTGATTTATTAGAGAGTTGCATGGAGGTGTTTATGGATGATTTCACTGTTTATGGTTTCTTTTTTTTAATGCATGTTTGGATAGTCTCTCTATAGTGCTTGACCGATGTATTAGGACTAACCTTGTTCTTAACTTTGAGAAATGCCATTTTATGGTGCATGAGGGTATAGTCTCGGGGAATTTGGTCTCTAGTAGAGGTCCTGACGTCGATAAGGCCAAGATTGATGTGATTACTTCTTTACCTTACCCCGCTTTTGTGAGGGAAGTGTGTTTTTTTCTTGGACATGCGGGTTTTTATAGGAGATTCATTCAGGCTTTTAGTAAGATTGCATTGCCATTGTCCAAGCTTCTCCAAAAGGATGTAGACTTTATGTTTGACCAGCCTTGCAAAGAGGCATTGGAGGGATTGAGGAAGAAGCTTACTACCTCTCCCATCATGCAACCACCAGATTAGGAGCTTTCCTTTGAGCTCATGTGTGATGCCTCTAATTATGCACTTGGGGTTGTGTTGTAACAGAGAGTCGATAAACTCTCCCATGTCATTGCTTATGCTTCACACACTTTGGATGCAGCCCAAGTTAACTACACCACCACTAAGAAGGAGCTTTTGGCTATCGTTTTTGCTTTAGATAAATTCAAATCTTATTTGCTTTGCTCCCATATCACTCTTTACCGACCATGCAGCTTTGAAGTACCTGTTGAAAAAGCCCGATGCTAAACTTAGATTGATCAAGTGGATGCTTCTTGTTCAGGAGTTTGACATTGAGATTAAGGATTGAATTGGTGCATAAAACTTGGTTGTTGATCGTTTGAGTAGGATTGAGGGACCTCTTGAGTCTTTTCCTATTCATGATAATTTTCCTAATGACCATTTGATGCATTTGCATTCATCGCATGTCACACCTTGGTTTGCTGATATTGTGAATTTCATTGTTGCATTTGTTGTTCTCCCTCATGCATCTAGGTCCCAAATAGATAAACTTAAGAGTGATGCTAAATATTATGTGTGAGATGATCCTTATTTGTGGAGGTTTGGTAGTGACCAATTGATCCGCAGGTGTGTGCCCAATCACAAGATTCAGTCAATTCTTTAGTTTTGTCATGGCACACCTACTGGAGGTCATTTTGGTCCTCAACGGACCGCTAAGAGGGTATTAGACTGTGGGTTCTTTTGGCCCACTGTTAGACTCTTGGCAAGTGTGCCAATTTGTCGTTGTAAGTCACAAATTTATAAAAGTTCATCTCAACAGGGACCTTAGTTTACTCAATTAATCCAAATAAAATTCAACCATTTAATAGTTATGTACAAAGAGTGTAGGTGAAAGTTCATTTGATTGTGAAATAAAATAAAATACGAATATGAAAATCTAACGTACGTTGATATTACAGAACTATGTGATATGTGCCTAGCACGTGAGGTTTCCAAGCGCAATTAGATCGTTAAATGAATCGTTTTATCTGATAAATAGCTTCCAATTGGTGTGAATACAACTTATGTGCTTCAATGAGGTATTTTGGTCAAGATTGGATGATTAGCAGGTGAATTAGCAAGGAATTATGCAGAGAAGAAGGTCTGGCGCTATCAAGCCTATGTACAATCGGGGGTACATAGGCTAATTCTGCATGATGGCGCGCACCATCAGTGCCAGTCCCGCGCCTGGAGCACCACCATCTCTGCAGTATGGCGCCTGGAGCGCCAGCATTTCTGCAGTTCAGCGCCTGGAGCACCATTCTGATGCCCAGAGTGCCACAGTTTCGCCTGCCAATGCCTGGGGCGCCATTATCTCTGGAAGTTGGCGCCTGGAGCGCCGTGCCCGCGCCAGGAGCGCCACAGGTCGCAAAATCTGCATAATGAGGGAAAAACAGAGATTTCACTAGCTACTCTATAAATAATGAAGCCTCAGCACTGAAGAGGATCTTTTTGGACGAAAATTCATCACCAAAGGAGGAGGAAGAAGGCTTGGGAGCTGACCTAGGGTTTGGGAGTGAGGGGAAGAGGGTTCTTCCCTCTTCCCTTCCTCTTTTTCCTTTGTACATATCATCAAGCATGCTTCTTTTGGTTGTACCAAGGCCATCCATGTTAGGTTTGGCTAGTTTCCTTTTGTAGTTAGGGCAAATACACTACGTAAATTTCATTTGGAATGGATTGAATGTTATTATTCCTTTATGCTATGTTATTTCATTACACTTTGCTTGAATGTCTTCATCTCTCCTCTAGACTTGATCAATCTAGGTAAGAGCTTAGAGCTAGGGTTCACAATAGGGATATTGGGGCTCTAGTCTTGGAACCAAATGTGGTGACTTGTTTTACATCACCTAGGGATAGGGATGTAGGCTTGCAATCCTTTCTAGTGCATCACTTAATGCTTAACCTAATAAATGCTACTAAGGGATTAGGGTATTGAAAAGGGTTAAAGGGTTAATGTCACTAAGGGATTAGGGCTTAACTATTAATGAATGAGGATGCATGATTGAGTAGCTAGTGTAGATGAATGTTGTAAACGATCCATGTAAGAATGTCATGAGCATGGGTTGTGGGTCTCCCTAGCTACATTAGCTTACGTTTGGTACAACCATCTTCCATCTTGTGTATATACTTTATATTTATATTTAGCTTTTACATTTACTTGTCCACACTCATTTCTCTCAAATATCTTTTGTCATCCAACCTAAGGATATAATTTATGATTTAATTGGTCAAACAATCCTCGTGGGACGATAACTCTCTTATCACTTTATTACTTGAGCGACCGGTGCACTTGCCGAGTACGCAACAAGTTTTTGGCACCGTTGCCGGGGATTGTTTTAGCCAATTTCATTATAACATTTTATCCTTAAGGTTCGATTTGTTTTGTTACTAACTTGCTTCCAGAGTTTATGCGAGGTACCGCTGACCCGTGAATCCTTGCTAAGAGGACCCGGAAGTTAGTGAAACAAAGGAAGGAAGCAGAGGTGTCTAGTTCCAGATCGCCACCAGAAGAAGAACAAGAGGAGGAACTAGATACTAATGAGAGAAAGAGGTTGCAGATAAGGGCCCGAGGATGAACTCAGAGAGGACATCCTTGTGTTCTGTATTTGTGCTTATTATTTTCTTTGTGTTGTTTTTATTTATGTTTGTTTGCTTTCAATGCATAGTAATGTTGCTTGGATAAATCTGGGAATTGGCTTGAATTAGGACAGTTCAATGTTGTTGTTCTCTGATGATGCTTCTTGTGATTCTGAGATGGCCTCATATGCTTAGATAGAATAGCATATGTTGAGAGGTTTTGGTGTGAAATTGTGTTTGAAATCAATTTTACACTTGTTTTACACTATGACAACTCAGAACTATTTTGTTGAGCACATGTCTAGGCATTACATTTTAATATGGTTTATTCTTATTGCCTCAATGTGCTTCAATCAAGGAATCTATTTTGCTTGCTCTAATACTGGTGTAAATTATCGTTGAATTCAAGTTTAGGATTTCTTGTCTGTTTAACCTTGGATGTTATGACTATTATCCTGAACTTGAAGTTTCTTGTTCATCAGTCATTTTGGTTCCTTGCTTGTAGTTCAACAGTTGATATCATCTGGAATGCTTGTACATCTTATTGTTCACAATATGATTTGAACTAAATCTGGGAATGACAGCATTGGCCTGAGTACATGTCTAGGCATTACATTTTAATATGGCTTATTCTTATTGCCTCAATGTGCTTCAATCAAGGAATCTGTTTTGCTTGCTCTAATACTGGTGTAAGTTATTGTTGAATTCAAGTTTAGGATATCTTGTTGAAGGTGTATTTGATCAATTTGATCTGTGCACTTGTTGGTTTAATCGTGGATGTTTAGATCCTGAACTTGAAGTTTCTTGTTCATCAGTCATTTTGGGTTCCTTGCTTGTAGTTCAATAGTTGATATCATCTAGAATGCTTGTACATCTTATTGTTCACAATATGATTTCAACTAAATCTGGGAATGACAGCATTGGCCTGAGGATGCACAAACGTGTTAACTGTGTGGTTGTGTGTTCACTCTTTGTTTTGTCTTATGCCTTTTTACTTGTCCAACTTGTTGTTAGTGTTTATAATGTTAGATGAACTGTTAAGGCATCCTTGAAGTCAATTCTACCCTGATATAGTTTATTCTAAATCTGGGAATTCCCATTGTCCACTGATTAGGCCATGAGCTGGGTGTAGATTTGTTGAACATATGGTATGTTGGACTTTGGGTTTTTGACTTTCAGGGAAAGCAAGTTGACAAGGGAAAGAAGAAAAAGGAGTTGAGCCCCCACTAGCACCAGATGCCCTATGGCTGAAGAGTAATGTTGCTACTGCATTTTTATTTACTGTTCCAGTGTTTTATTTATGTTTATTTTGGTTTATGCATTTTAGACTTGTCCTTTGTTTTATTTATCAGTTTTATTGATATTTGCATTGAACCTTGGTACATATTTTGAGTAACTATTAGACTGATGTTCCGTGTTATCTTGTGTCCTCAAATAACGCCTACCTATTTTGTTTCTTCCCATACCTAGTAGTTAATTATTTGCTGGGGACAGCAAATTTTAAATCTGGGAATTGGGGGTATGCGTTAATTGAGGAAATTAATGATGTTGAGAACAAAGGATGTCTGAAATTCTTTTGAAGTCAAAAATTCTTTTTGTGGATAAGTAACTTACTGTCTAATTCCTACATACATTGTAGGAGTACATATTAGACACTTTTGATAAAAGCATGACCCAGATTTGCGAAGCTGAATCAGTGAAAACATTGATTGAGAATAGGGAAATTGTGATAAGAACATTTGAGAATTGCATTGCATGAATAATGATTGGAATCTGGAATATTTTCATGACTGAAGTGATTGTTAGAATGGATATGATGTTTGATTTGGATTCAACAAATCTAGCTTGATACTATAGCCTATGAGAAAATTGTGCCTATACAGAAAATTTTTCTTTTTAGAGAGTTCTCACAGTAGTAACACTCTAGAACTTGTCCTATTTCTCTCTGATGCATGCATACATGATGTGATAAAGGCAATTTTATTCTTTTAAGCTTGAGCCAAATAGGCTTCCCTGGAAATAATGATCCTTTGCTAGCCCCTTGAGCCTAAGACCTAATTGTTCAAACACCTGATAAAGAATTGATGTAAACCACTATCATAACCTCACCCTAGTTGAGATTGGAATGCAAATATGATTTGTGGATGAAAGAAAAGAATTCAGGTGAAAAGTGTTAGAAATGAAAGAAGAAAAATCAAAACATGGTCTGAAATTAAAAGAGAAAGAAAAAGGGAAAAGCACAAAAATGAAAAGGGAAGTGCAAAAGAAAAAGAAAATGCTAAAAAGAGGTAGTGGAATAAAAATTATAATGGAAATCTTAATGAATGGAAAAGTTGATCATATTTCAATCTCAACAATTATTTAGTCACTTTCCAAATATATCCACCCTTTAGCCAAGCCAAATTACAACCTTGAAAGTCCTTTTGATCAAGTGTGCATGTGTTGTGTTTTCTTAGAAAAATTGAGAATATGGTCAAGCCTATGGTAGTGTTATGGCTGTAGAGATTGAGAGTGATCTTGATGGCACCCTAGACACTTGAGTGATGAGTGAATTTTATCTGGTGAGGGTGTTCAAACTGGATTATGTTTTGTGATAAAATTGAAAAACATTGTTGAAGTTCAATACAAAAACTCAGTTGTGTGTAGTAATTTTGGATTCTATGAATTCTTCTGTGATGCTATGATTGAATGTCTATCCTTGATCCCTTGTTCAAGATCTTTGTCATTGCTGAGGACAACAATGTTAAAATCTGGGAATTGTTTGATATGTGCCTAGCACATGAGGTTTCCAAGCACAATTAGATCATTAAATGAATCGTTTTATCTGATAAATAGCTTCCAATTGGTGTGAATACAACTTATGTGCTTCAATGAGGTATTTTGGTCAAGATTGGATGATTAGCAGGTGAATTAGCAAGGAATTATGCAGAGAAGAAGGTCTGGCACCATCAAGCCTATGTACAATCGGGGGGTACATAGGCTAGCTCTGCATGATGGCGCCATCAGCGCCAGTCCCGTGCCTGGAGCGCCACCGTCTCTGGAGTATGGCGCCTGGAGCACCACGTCTGCGCCTGGGGCGCCAACATTTCTGCAGTTCAGCGCCTGGAGCACCATTCTGACGCCCAGAGTGCCACAGTTTCGCCAACCAGCACCTGGAGCGCCATGACCGCGCCTGGGGCGCCATTATCTCTGGAAGTTGGCGCCTGGAGCGCCGTGCCCGCACCAGGAGTGCCACAGGTCGCAGAATCTGCATAATGAGGGCAAAACAGAGATTTCACTGGCTACTTGTTAACTAAATACGCACACTACGGCAAGTGCACCGCTTATTTTCAAGTAATAAAGTGGGTAAGTAGAGTATCGTTCTCCACAGGGATTGGGGTGAAATTCACAGTAATATTCAGTCAATGCAATTGGAAACAAAAAGAAATTATTCGTGAAGAATTGTTGTGTGTTGAGTGTTTGAAAGTAAAAACAGACTATAAAGGAAATGCAGTAAATAATTCGGAGTGTTACCAATGGAAGAGACAATTGTGGTCAGACACAATCACTAATGTTCCCTACCTCTTTCACTTAACTGGTTTATCAAGTTTGATCACTCAATGATACATCTTTTCTATTTTAGTAAATTCTAATTCCTTAGCAATTTAACCCTTTAACAACAATCCTAATTCCTTAGCAATTCTTGTCAAGCATGTAAAAGACTATATCATGAGGGTTGCTTGATGTGTTGCAAACACATCTTAGTTTTAGGTTATAAATTAGTTAAATAATTAGGAAAATAGGTTAGAAATAGTTAAGTTTGTTAATTTATTGTTTTTAATCTCATTCATTACCAATTGAGCAATTTCAGGTTAAAAAGAGGAGTTCAAAGCAAAAAAAAGAAGAAAACAAGGTTCCAAGTCCCACGCGGATCGCGCCAGATGAAGAATAGAAGGCCTTAGTCTCGAAGATCCCACGCGATTGGCGTGAGAGTTCACGCGATTAGCGTGGTAAGGCCGCAAGAACCGCGCCATCAGCGCCAGATCCGCGCCACCAGCACCAGAAGCTCAACATCGGACCATTCATCTCGAATAATCCACGCGGTTAGCGTCGAGTACCACGCGATCAGCGCCATTGATTCGAAAGGTCCACGCGGTTAGCGCAGAGTCGCGCGCGGATCGCGTGGAAAAGATCCAGTTTCCTATTTTAAATTATCTGTTTCAAAAATTAGCTTTGTTTTGGGTTGTGTTACCTTAATTAAATCATTCTATAAATACAAGGCCTCTGGGAACTGATAAAGACACACTGGGACACCTTTTATCATTCATTATTCATCTAATACATTCTATCCATCCTTCAAAACCTCTGGAAATAAAGAATCAAGGCTAGGATTTCAGCACAACTATGTATTCATATACTGCTTTGATGTTCTTGAAGCCTATGGCAGGCTAAATCTTGCATTGTGGGAAGGCTATGAACTGATCAGAACTCCTCTGTAATTTGACTGGTATTGAATAATAATTCCGTTTTGATTGTTTTATTCTTTTCTGCTCTTATCTTTTACTCTTATTTGGAATTGATCACTCCGAGTAAGTAATGAGGGTTAGGATTCACAATGGGGACGTTGGGATTCTAATTTCTGACTTGTTTAGAATAACAGTTGTTCATCACCTAGGGATAGGGATGCGTGGCTGCAGAAATTATGATATGTTCTTTTAAACGCTTAAACTGATAGATTTCACTAAGGAATTAGGTTTTTGATTCAGGTTAAAGGGTTAATTCACTAAGGAATTAGGGATTAACTAATCTAGAAAAGACTTATGTTCTGAACAATCATAACAAGAACACTTATGATATATTCTTTTAATGCTTAGTTTGACAGAATCACTAAGGGATTAGGATTCTCGATCGGATTAAAGGGCTAAATCGCTAGTTATCTAGGATTTACGAATTTAGGAAAGATTTATTATTTGTGTAACTTAAACTACTAAACCAGTCAAGTGAAAGAGGTAGGACTCAGAAGGGATTGTGCCTGACCACAATTATTCTTCCATTGGTACTCTTCTAATTAAATTTATTGTTTATTTTGATTTCCTGTTTTTATTCAACAACAAATCAACCAACAACAACTTTCTCTCAACATTTACTGTTTTTCTTTCAATCACACTGATTTATTATTTCTGCGAAAATCACCCCAATCCCTGTGGAGAATGATACTCACTTACCTAATATTATTACTTGAAAACGATCGGTACACTTGCCGTGTTTTGCCGAGTCATGCAACATTGCTATTTCCTATTGCTCAGAGAATAAATCTTTTCTATTTTAGTTAATCCCTAATCCCTTAGTGAATTAACCCTTTAACCTGAATCAAAAACCCAATTCCTTGGTGAATTCTATCAAGTTAAGCATGTAAAAGACTATATTATAAGGTTCCACAGTCACGCATCCCTATCCCTAGGTAATGAATAACTGTTATTTTACTAAGGTCAGAAATTAGAATCCCAACGTCCCCATTGTGAATCCTAACCCTCAATAACTAAATAGAATGGCCAATTCTAAATAAGAATAAAACAATGAAGAACAGAGTAAAATAAAACAATAAGAATTCTCATTCAATACCAGTCAAGTTTACATTAGTTCATGGCCCTCCCACAATACAAAATTTAGCCTGCCATAGGCTTCAAAGAAACCAAAGCTGTCAAATAAAACATGATTCTGCAGTGACCTAGCCTTGATTCTTGACTTCCAAGGGTTCAGAATGATGTAGAGAAGTATGGAGATGATGTTGGATGATGTACAGTGTCCCTTCTTCAGTCCAGAAGGCTTTCTTTTATTGATGAATTTAATTAGAGTAACAAAGCCTCTTTCTGTGCCCAATTTCGAACTCAATCTTTTTAAATCAGGAAACAGCGCCTTCGCAGAGCGGCTCGCGCGGGTTGTGGCACTGATCGCGCCAGCAGTTTGAATTCATGGCGCTGATAGCGTGGATATCCATGCGGATCGCGCGGTTTATTCGAGTTGAAAGGCTGATCCATGCATCTGGCGCAGATCGTGCGGTTTATGGCACTATCCGCGCGGAGCTTGCGAATTGATGACGCTATTAGCGTGGCTCCTGACGCGAGTGGCGCGACTACTTCGAGTTGAATGCCTGGCTTTTCTATCATGGCGCGACTCGCGCGGATATTTGCGCGATCCGCGCGAGACTTTGAACCTTGTTTTCTTCTTTATTTGGCTTTAAACTCCTCTTTTGGCCCTGAAATACATACTTTAGCAAAGAATGAGATATAATTGAATATGATTAACAATTAAACTAATTCTAACCTATATTCCTATTTATTCAATTAAATTCTAACCTAAAACTAACCTAAAACTACGATGTGTTTGC
>PYAF01006151.1:97300-116894 GCA_007407185.1 Glycine tomentella
ATATTCCTAAAACTTCATTTAGGAGTAGATATGGGCATTTTGAGTATTTAGTGATGTCTTTTGGATTAACTAATGCTCCAGCAGTTTTTATGGATTACATGAATAGAATATTTAGATCTTATCTAGATAAGTTTGTAGTGGTCTTTATAGATGATATATTTGTTTATTCTAAATCGGAAAAAGAGCATGAAGAGCATCTTAGAATAGTATTACAAACCCTTTGGGAAAAGAAGTTGTATGCTAAACTATCTAAGTGTGGGCCAAGGAAGTGAAATTTTTGGGTCATGTTTCTAAAGAAGGCATTTCAGTTGATCCTAGTAAGATTGAATCAATTATGAATTGGGAGAGACCATCCACAGTAACTGAAATTAGGAGATTTTTAGGATTAGTTGGTTATTATAAGAGGTTTACTAAAGGGTTTTCACAAATAGCGTTACCTCTGACTAGCTTGACTAGGAAAAATGTGCCTTTTGTATGGTCACCAGAATGTGAGAAGAGTTTTCTGGAGTTAAGAAAAAGGTTGACTAGTACTCTAGTGTTAGTATTGCCAGATCCTTATGGTGCATTTGAAGTGTATTGTGATGCTTCAAAGAAAGGTCTTGGTTGTGTGTTGATGCAAAATGGGAATGTGGTAGCATATGCATCTAGACAGTTGAGACCCCATGAAGTCGATTACCCAACCCATGATCTAGAATTAGCAGCTGTAGTTTTTGCCTTAAAGATTTGGAGACATTATTTATATGGAGTAAGATTTGAATCTTTTCAGATCATAAAGTCTTAAATACCTCTTTGACCAAAAAGAGTTGAACATGAGACAAAGAAGATGGATTGAATTTCTTAAAGATTATGAATTTGAGTTAAAATATCATCCAGGAAAGGCAAATATAGTAGTTGATGCATTAAGTAGCAAATCTCTGCATGTATCTAGAATGATGATCAAGGAAATGGAATTAATAGAAAATATCAAAAATCTCAATTTGGGATTTCTGTTAATTCTAAAAGTATCATTTTGAGTCAAATACAAATCACTAGTGATTTCAAAAAACACATTAGAGTAGAACAACAGAGAGATTCAGATTTTCAACAAATTTTAACTCAAGTCCAAGAGAGAAAATTGTAGGATTTTGAGGTAAATCATGATGGGTTGTGGACTTATCAAAAGAGAGTACGTGTTGAAAATAACCAAGAGAGGGGGGTGAATTGGTTAAGACCACCTTTAAAAACTTTTCTTGAAAATAATTTGCGGAATTTAAAACTTGGGAGGAGGGAGGAAGGGTTGTCATTAAGTGGTGTATCAGTTAATGATGACGTGATGTGCACAAATCAATTATTGTCAACTAGTTGATTTGCTTATGCTTATACATAAATAGTTAAAAGATTTCTGTTTATTTTTTCTTTCTATCTAATACTTCTTATAATAATGAGATACACTTTCACTTCATTTAATGAGAGATTTATTATTTTTGTATGTATTGGAGAAATATTTTTCTTGGAAATATATTTTTCAGTATATAAACTTTTTCTTTATTTATTAATGTGAGTTATAATGAGTCTTTTTTTACCTTCTACGTGACTTTCTTTTTTTAATTGAGATTTTCTTTCATATTATGTATCATATTTTGGCTTAAATACAAAGGATTGATGTCAGGTTTGATATTCTCAAATGAGTTATTATCTACAAATGAGGACTTTTAATGTGAGTGGGTTTATATAACTGTACATAAAAAGTTGATTTAAATTTTCTTTTAAAAAAAATTTGGGGGCACTGCCCCCGAACCCCCGCTACTAAGTGTGTGGACATAAACAAAATTTTCTGGGTCCGCCACTACATAGAACCCAGAAAAATCACTTAGAACATGTTAAGAAAGCTTATGTAGGCTTAGAATCCGAAATGATCAAGTTACAAAACAAGCTGAGCCAAGGTTCTATTTATAACAAACTTTTGTAACTGTCAATAATCGATTAAACGCGCCATATAATCGATTATTTTACTCATGTAATCGATTAAATCTATCTGGTAATCGATTAAAGTGTTCAACACAATTTATGGACATGAGCAACCAACAAAATAATCGATATTCTGTCTTGTAATCGATTAAGACAGGAAACTCCAAAATATCAAAATACATCGTGTAATCAATTATGGATTCTAGTAATCGATTAAACCAGGAGGCTTTATAAAACAAAATGTACTATGTAATCGATTACTATATTTGGTAATCGATTAATGCATCAAAACATATGTGCATTTGTGTATGATGTAATCGATTACTAAGTTTGGTAATCAATTAAGACAGGAAGGTGGCTTTTTTAGTTTAGTCTGTGTAATCGATTACTACTCTTTGGTAATCGATTCTTCCAGCATTGCTTGAAATCATGTATAGCAAGGTAATCGATTACTACCTGTTGGTAATCGATTAAAGTGTTCATCAAGGCAGTGTATGCGAAAACAAAGGTCAAATAATCGATTATTGCGATAGGAAATCGATTATATTGTTCTTGAAAAGTTTTCCAGAATGAACTAAGAACAAAATAATCGATTATTACTTAATGTAATCGATTAATTCAGTACAAATTCATTTTTCCAAAAAACTTTGATTCAATTTAAAAACTTTAGTTGTTTGTTAAAAGCTTAGTTGGTTTATCATGGAAAATACATAGTTAAATCAATCAATGAATGAATGGAAGACTGATTGACCAATTGTTGAACCTGAAGCTTTTTAAATGAAATTGTCCATGGAAGACTTTGAATTTTTAGACCTGAAATTTTATACTTTCTATACAAAGATCAAGTGTTAAAGCATCTGATTCCTTTTAATCATCATTCACATGTATTCTAGGTATAATTGATTCATTTTAAACACACAACTCCCCCTAAATTACATAATCCATTCAAGTCAGATTTTGGGCCAAATATGAAACACAAAACAAGGGAAACAGAGTAGTATGCAGGGCATTCAACAATCAATCATTTCTCCCCCTATTTGGCTTGTTTAAGTCAAAAACATAAAGAGCACAACGGATACTTGAACTGGAAACATAATGGAAGTTGCATTTAATCATTAGGAGCCATTACAAAGTGAAATTTAAAACATAAAGTTTGGCAAAATAAAAACAAAGCATAAAAACTTAAAAGTAACATAGGCCTAGAATTTTGCAGACAAATTATCTGTGATATTTGCTCCTATGGTGTCTAGCCTATCCCTAATCTCTCCTAAGGGTTCATTCATGGACCCTTTGGCATAGGTATAAAATACCTTCACCAAGTCAGGGTAGAAAGTACCCTTCATCTCCAAAAATCTCCTAAGCCCTTGGGCTTCTAGGAATGCAGGGAATTGGAATCCCTCCCTTATAAACCAATTCAGGTCAAGATATTTGGGTGAGGCTACAGCCTTTGTGGCATTGAACTGTAAATAGTTCATTTTATCAGACTCTGTGGAAAACCACAAGTCTAGCCTATTTGGGGGCGGAGGAGGAGGAGGAGGATTGGATGATGATTCCCCTACTTTCCTCTTTGAGGATCTAGCACGTTTGGGTGTTGGATTTGACATGGTTTTTGGTGAGGTTTAGACACAGAGAAAAAACCAGAAATATCAGAAGGAGAAGAGACTAAGGTGCCATTATTTTTAATGAAGCAACTCACTATTTATAGGCTTATGATGCTCCTAACGTCCATATTTTTGAAAATATAGCTATTGGTGATAGTTAAGGCACTTTAGTGGCCTTGGATTTCCTTTAGATTTGGTTGGGCAGTTACATTTTCAGAGAAAAACTGTCAGAAAATGCACAACAGACAAATTAATCGATTATTTACTAATGGTAATCGATCATTTTGCACATTTTGAACACTGAATTTACACGTGGTAATCAATTATCCCGTATGGTAATCGATTATTTGCCAACCAACCAGAGGTAGAAGATGATCTATAATCAATTATATGCTAATGTAATCGATTATATCATGATTTTAGTCAAGTATCAGAGCTTGTGTAATCGATTATCCCGAGTGGTAATCGATTACTCCAGGAGAATAAAAAATTCTTAACCACTTATGTAATCAATTACCAATTGGTCGTAATAGATTACTCCAGTGAAACATTTAAACTGGAAAATGCATTTTGTTCATAGTAATCGATTATCCCAATACGTAATCGATTATTCCAGGAAGAATTATTTCTTTGAACAAAGAATAATCGATTACAAGATTGTTGTAATCGATTACTTCAGTTTATTTAGCACAAATAAGGTGAATTTTAATGAATTTAATCGATTATCTCGTGGTGTAATCGATTATTACAGCAAGTTTATCAGAAAACAAAGCATGTAGCAGTTCAACACGAATTTTCAGTCATTTTTTGTGATGAATGTAGCAATGAAGTTTAATTCAACATGGAAAGGCACACTTTAAACAGGCTAGCATAAATTGGATTCATCAAGAATACCTAGCATGTTTCTAAGTGCATAAAATCTATCCCTAGCCAATGGTGTGGTGAATATATCAGCTAGTTGGTTATGGGTATCAATGAACTCAACTTTGATATTATCTTTCTGAACATGATTATGAGGAAATGATGCCTTACCTCAATATGCTTGGTCCTTGAATGCATTATTGGATTCTTTGATATGTTAATAGCACTTGTATTGACACATATCAGAGGTATTTCATTCAGTTCAACTCCAAAATCTTGTATTTGTTGCTTCAACCATTGGCTTTGTGCACAACAACTTCCAGCTGATATATATTCAGCTTTAGTAGTTGAGAAAGCAACACAAGATTGTTTCTTGCAATGCCATGAGATTAATGAACTTCCTAGAAGATGACAAGTGTCACTTGTACTTTTTCTATCTAACTTGCAACCTGCAAAGTCAAACTCAGAATATCCAACAATATTAATTGAAACACCTTTGGGATACCAAAGACCAACTTTTGGTGTAGCCTTGAGATATTTGAGGATCCTCTTAATTGCTGTAAGATGAGATTCTTTGGGATTTGCTTGATATCTTGCACACGAGCAAACACTTAGCATTATATCAGGTCTACTAGCTGTCAAGTATAGCAAAGATCCAATCATTCCTCTGAACTTAGACTCATCAACCTTCTTTCCATTTTCATCTGAATCAAGATATGTTGATGTAGCCATTGGAGTTGCAGCATCCTTGCATTTCTCCATTTCATCCTTGATTGAGAAATGTTTCATTCTTCATTTGCTTCACTTCAAGTCCAAGAAAGAATGTTAATTCACCCATCATTGACATTTCAAATTCCTTCTGCATAGTTGAGGAAACTTCCTTACAGAGCAAATGATTAGTAGAACCAAAAATTATGTCATCCACATAAACTTGAACCAATAAGATATCATTGTCATGCATTTTGATGAAGAAGGTTTTGCCAACATGGTCCCTTGTGAAAGATTGTTCAAGCAGAAATTTGCTTAGTCTTTCATACCATGATCTAGGAGCTTGTTTCAAACCATATAGTGTTTTTCAGTTTAAAAACATAGTTAGGATGTTTAAAATCAGTAAAACCAGGAAGTTGTTCAACATATATATCCTCCTCAATGTATACATTTAAAATACACTTTTAACATCCATTTGAAAAAGTTTGAAATCCATGAGACATGCATATGCAAGCAATAACCTCATTGCTTCCAGTCTTGCAACTGGAGCATAAGTTTCTTTATAGTCTATGCCTTCTTCTTGGTTGTAACCTATAGCAACCAATCTAGCTTTATTTCTGACCATGATTCCACTTTCATCATGTTTATTTCTAAAAACCCATTTTGTACCAATGGGTTTAAGAGAGGATGGTCTAGGAAAAAGTTCCCAAACTTCATTTCTCTTAAACTGATTTAACTCATCATGCATGGCATGCATCCAATGTTCATCATTCAAGGCTTGATCAATATTCTTAGGTTCAATTTGAGAAACAAAAGCCATATTACAACATAGATTTCTTAATGAAGATATAGTAGATACTCCCTTTGAAATTTCACCTATGATGTTGTCAAGTGATAGGTCTCTTATTGTTCTCCAATCTTTAGGCACTTGAACAGGGCTTGATGGTTTTGCTTCAGCACTTGGTTCATCTTTCTCTTTAGTTAAGGAATCATCTAGCTGAATAAATTCTTCCATTAGGCCTGCATCTACATCACACTTCTTTTCCTCTTTAGAGGGATTAGACTCATCACAAATTACATGTACAGATTCTTCCATGCACATAGTTCTCTTATTGAATACTCTATAAGCCTTACTATGTAATGAATATCCAAGGAAAATTGCTTCAACAGCCTTAGCATCAAATTTTTCAAGTGATTATTTCCCATTGTTTAATACAAAACACTTGCAGCCAAAAACTCTCAAGTGAGAAATGTTGAGTTTTCTACCTTTGTATAGCTCATAAGGGATTTTCTTTAAAATAGGCCTTATAAGTAATCTGTTCAAAGTGTAACATATTGTACTTACAGCATCAGCCCAAAAATATTTAGGCAAATTTGTCTCATTAAGAAGTGTTCTTGCTCCTTCTTCAAGAGATTTGTTTTTCCTCTCCATAACACCATTTTGTTGAAGTGTTCTTGGAGCTGAAAAATTGTGGTTAATCTCATTCTCTTCACAGAGTTTCTCAAAATGTTCATTTTGGAATTCACCACTATGATCACTTCTTGTAGAGATATTTTTGCTACCTTTTTCATTTTGTGCAAGCTTAGCCATTTTTCTAAAAGCAAGGAAAGCATCACTTTTGGATTTCAAAAACAGAGTCCAAGTGAATCTAGAGTAATCATCCACAATTACAAGCCCATAATAATTGTCACCTAAACTCATTGTTCTAGAAGGAGCAAACAAGTCAATGTGCAGTAATTCAAGTGGTCTAGAGGTGGAAACAATGTTTTTACTTTGAAAAGAGTTCTTAGTTTGTTTCCCCTTTTGACAAGCATCACAAAGTTTGTCCTTCTCAAACTTGAGTTTGGGCAACCCAATTACTAAATCTTTTCTAATAAGCTTGTTAATGTGGTGCATGTTTATGTGACTAGCTCTTCTATGCCATAGACAAGATTCATCAATCTTGCTTATAAGACAAGAAGTGTTATGGAAGAATGCATGATCAATTGAAAGTATGTAAATGTTACATTTCATTTTACCTATATGAAGAACTTCATCACTTTTTCCATCACAAATCATGCAGCAGTTTTCATTGAAGGTGACTTTAAATCCTTTGTCACACAACTGAATTATGCTCAAGAGATTATGCTTTAAACCTTCTACATAAAGAACATTCTTGATCTTTATTTTGAATCTATCTCTAATGTTGCCTTCTCCAATGATCTTGCCTTTAATATTATCCCCATAAGTGACATGTCCTACATCTGTAAGTGTTAAGTTTGTAAGCATGGACATGTCTCCCATATGTCTAGAGCATCTACTGTCAAGGTACCATGTTGAGGATCTAGCTCTTAGACATACCTGCAAAAATCAAATCAATAAGCAAAGGAAGGTACCCAATTAAGGTTGGGTCCATAGGGGTTAGCATTTTTCTTTCTTTTTGGAATCCAAATGCAATCTCCATTTGGCACATGGAATCTCCTAGCATAGCATTTGTATGATGTGTGTCCCTTTTCCATACAATAGTTGCAAATGACAGATTTTGATGGTTTTCTAAATGTAGCACTTTGATTGATTCTTGAGTTTTTATGCCACTTTTGATTCTTCTGTTTTGGAGGCACAAATACTGTTTTTCCAAATGATTTTGAGCCATGTTTGTACCCCAAACCAGAAATATCTCCAACATACTTTTGCACACTCAACATTTTAACCAAGTTGCATTTTCCTTTGTAAAGCTTTCTCCAGAGATCAATTAAATAACTGTTTTTGGATAAAAGTAACATATACTTTTTCTACTTGACTCTTTTCGTAATCATCAAAATATTTTTGAAGCAAGTTATACTTATCAACATTTGTAGAGGAAGAGGCACACACACATCCATTCAAATTGTAACTTGAAACAAGTTTTTCATTTTCTTCATTCAAGTTGCAAATCTCAGTCTGCAATTCAGTTATTTTTGCAACATGCCATCTAAGATTTCCTCTGAGCTTGTTATTGGATTTTGCAAGCTTTTGGGCTTCCTCATGCATTTCTTGGAAAGCACTAATAGTTGTTCAAGTTCAGAATTTACCTCATCTCCATCACTTGATAGATCATCATCATCTTCATTGATAGTGGAGGTGAGACACATGTTGGCTTCTTCATTTTTAGTAGAAGATTCTGAGGTAGTTGACTCATTATCTTCCCAAGCTATGTAGGCTCTTTTAGCTTTCCCTTCCTTCCTCATCTTGTTCTCTCCTTGTTGTTTCTTCAAGTAGATTGAGCACTTAGATTTTATGTGACCAGGTTTACCACATTCAAAGCATATAAAGTTGTTGTCAATCTTCTTGTTGATGTTGTTGTTGTTGCTATTGTTGTTCTTGCTGGCTTTAGTGAACCTTTTGTTCTTATTTTTCCTTAAGAACTTGCTGAACTTTCTAACAACTAAGTTCATGTTGTCCTCATCATCCTCATCACTTGTTTCCTCTTCTTTTTCAGCTTTTGAAGTTGCAACTTTCAATGCGATGCTTCTGTTTTTCTTTTCTACATCTTCAATACATGTTAGATGAGACATTTCAAGCTCATATTCAAGTAGCTTACCAAACAGTGCAGCCATGGACATCTTTGATAGATCCTTAGATTCCTTGATTGCTGTCACCTTTGGTTGCCAAGGCCTTGTTAAACACTTCAAGATCTTTATGTTTAATTCTTTAGTATCAAAGATCTTCCCAAGACCCAATAGATGGTTAACGATATGAGTGAATCTGGTCTGCAATTGAGAAATGCTTTCATTGGTGTTCATCTTGAACATCTCATACTCATGGATCAAAACATGCTTCCTTGATCTCCTAACTTCTTCAGTTCCTTCATGAGTAATTTCCAACATCTCCCACATTTCTTTTGCATTCTTACATCTTACTGTCCTAAAAAATTCATCAGAGGAAAGTGTAGAGGTGATCATATTTTTGGCTTTGAAATCATATTGTGCAGCCTTTTGTTAAACTTCAGTCATCTCATCCCATTCTTTGGGAATCAATTCATTGGCAACAGTTTTCTTTGGAATGAAATGACCCTTTTCTATAGCATTCCAAGCTCCCGAGTCATTTGATTGAATAAAGATTTTCATTCTATTTTTCCAAAAACTGAAATGTTCCCCTTCAAAAATCGGAGGTATGTTTAAAGAAGCACCTTCCTTGAAGGTTATTTGTGAGGTATTCATTTTTCTTTTTGAAGAAAACTAGTGATCTTGAATAACTCTCAAGAACTAGCTCTTAATGCCAATTGAAAATAATAGGAATACTTCACAACAACCAAGAGGGGGGTGAATTGGTTGAACCTTGGTATTTTAAAACAAATTCAAATAAGAGTTTTAGGATCTTTATCACTTTTAAAACCAAGAAACCTTTTACTCAATCAAATAGCTCAGTCCAAGAATTCAAATGATCAAAACCAAACTTGTTGAACAATGAATATGATTCAAAGAATTAAAGACAATGAATATGATGAGAATAGAAATATGAACACAAGCAATTTATACTGGTTCACTTCAAAATCATGAAGCTACATCCAATTTCGTCTAATTCACACTGAATTAGAGTTCCACTATTATAAAATATTCTTACAAGCTTTTACAAGAACCTCCCCTTTATCAACCCTAAATAAAGAATAGAAATCTAAAACCCTATTAGAAATCTAAGGAGAAAGATCCAGAGAACACTACTCTGATCTTTAAGCTAGAGAACCCTTCTCTAGTCCCAAGCTTTAAGAAATCAATTACAATAGCCAATAACAACAAAACTTGTAAACAAAATTACAACCAACGAGTTAAGGAAAGAAACAACTTGATGATCCAGTGAATGACATGCACATGAATGAACAATTCAGGTTGAAAGATGAAAAAAAATCTTAGAACATCTTGTTCCTTAACCTTTGAAAGAATCTTGCTTTAAAGAATCACTTAATAACCCATGAATGTTTTAGTGAAATCAAGAAAACATAGAACCCAGAAAAATCACTTAGAATGTGTTTAGAAAGATTGTGTAGGCTTAGAATCCGAAATAATCAAGTTACAAAACAAGCTGAGCCAAAGGTTCTATTTATAACAAACTTTTGTAACTGTCAGTAATTGATTAAACGCGCTATATAATCGATTATTTTACTCATGTAATCAACTAAATCAATCTGGTAATCGATTAAAGTGTTCAACACAATTTCTAGACATGAGCGATGAACAAAATAATCAATTATTCTGTCTTGTAATCGATTAAGACAAGAAACTTCAAAATATCAAAATACACTGTGTAACCGATTACGGATTCTGGTAATCGATTAAACCAGGAAGCTTTATAAAACAAAATGTACTATGTAATCGATTACTATATTTGGTAATCGATTAATGCATCAAAACTTATGTGCATTTGTGTATGATGTAATCGATTACTGAATTTGGTAATCGATTAAGACAAGAAGATGGCTTTTTCAGTTTAGCTTGTGTAATCGATTACTACTATTTGGTAATCGATTCTTCCAGCATTGCTTGAAATCATGTATAGCAAGGTAATCGATTACTACCTGTTGGTAATCGATTAAAGTGTTCATCAAGGCTGTGTATGTGAAAACAAAGGTCAAATAATTGATTATTCCGATAGGTAATCAATTACATTGTTCTTGAAAAGTTTTCCAGAATGAACTAAGAACAAAATAATCGATTATTACTTAATGTAATCGATTAATTCAATACAAATTCATTTTTGCAAAAAACCTTTGATTCAATTTAAATAATTTAGTTGTTTGTTAAAAGCTTAGTTGGTTTATCATGGAAAATACTTAGTTAAATCAATGAATGAATGAATGAATGTATGGATCAATCAAATTGCTTTCTTTTTACATAAAATTCCAAGTCTTCAAGCATGTTTGAAGCTCAAAAGAAATCTTAGCAAAGGCTTCCAATCTTCATGAAGCTCCCCCTGGAATCAACATACATTATTTTTAAATTTATTATATGAAGTAGAGGCTGAATGGTATGAGGATGAAAGGTCTAATTACTCAAGTGGTTCAGTTTGATAATTAAATAGTAGAGTGATAAGTTGAGGAGAACACAAGGTCTAGACTAAGTTCTAATCTTTTCTTGAGAATGTCCAAAGGAATTAGAAAATTATTTGGATGGTATATTTAGGTTCCCTTGATAGATTACTAACATGTTGTTTGTAGCTTGAGGCTATTCGGTTGTCATGCACAAGTTGGCATGATTTTGATTACGTAAGATATGGTAGTCTAACCATACATTTGGTACATATTGTAATGCCTCTCATTACTCTCTCGTGCTTTGTTGATTTTCAATGAAATCTTGTGTCCACTTTGTCTTAGAATTGGATTGGTTATAAATTTTTTTTCTTTCGAAAAGTCCTTTCTTCTTGCTTGCAAATGTTACTAGTCGTTTATATCGTAAACGAATTCTTTCTCTCCATGACTTAATTAAAGTAATACAGTACAGTCCATCATTACAGACCAAGGTATAGTTCATACAGTCCCAAGTACAAGTCAACGTATAATACAAATAAATTAAATTTAATACAATTCATCCACACATCTTCAACATCTTATCATCAAGATCCTTTACAGCTTGTGCTCCACTGTTTCCCTACTCGCCCAAATAAATTGGGGTCATCACAGGTGTCAACCACAGACACAAATAGGGTAAGTTTATGACAAACAAAGTTTGAATAAAAACATACATAACAGAAGATATACGTAGATGGTAATGATAATACTTATAAAATAACAACACAGAGAATTCACCCACAGATTAAATTACCCCATCTACGCGGCACATGAATTGAGTTATACCATATACTCATCATGTAATGTATAGAATGCATGCTCATCTTTTTATATGATGCATGACTAAGATCTCAGGTTATTAAATCATCATCAGTGACCACAGTCAAGATAGCCCCATCCCAGTGGCACAAACTTATCCATCCAGTCGGGGTAGCCCAGTGGCGCGTAGGATAGTCACCTCCACCTATGTGATCATCATGGTGGTGTGGTCCTCACTGTTATAACTACCCCCAAGTTCATAACACATTTTGAACGTGTGGACTCAGTTTAGCTATCTAACAAACAACTCCACGGTTTAACCCCCGCAAGGCAATAACTCCACGGTTTAACCCCCGCAAGGCATATGCATATGAAAATGCATGAATGATTTACTTTTATCACATCTTTAATTATTTTTCTTCTTATACATCTCAAGCTCAACATCTTTCACCCTTCATGGCATATGCTTTTTAAACAACATGTAAAGCTTCTTTTTAATCATCACATAAAGCTTTACATAACATCTAAGCATACAACCATACTTCAATTTCATAAATTCTTCACAGATAAGTCATGAACTCAACCACTTTAAAGTTTCAACAAAACTCTTAGAATCCATCAATAACACACTAAACAATACAAGAGTTTCAACACTTCATCATTAAAATCATAAACCCCTTAAGTTTCATATAGATTCATAAGACGTCAAGCAACATGTGAATTTGATCAAAGTAGATAGAACCACTCAACAACACATGAAATATTGCCTAACTTTTACTAAAGCATTCAACCATAAAAATATGATTCAAATCCAACAATAAAGATTCAAACAATCCAACTTTTTAACATAACAAATTATCAAATACATGATATGTAATCTTATGTTCATAGAATACTTTTAAAGAAAGCTATTAACCATTAATCTTCATAAGGTTCCATATAATTCTAAAATTAAATAAACATGTTCCAACCGATTTTCTAGCATCAAATTAAATATATATATATATATATATATATATATTAAGGAAACATAGAAGAATTTCAGCCAACATCAAAGTAAAGCAACATATTCTATTAAACAATTTTAACCAACTATTTTCTTAAAGATAGCCATACTACCTCTTACTTTTTGATTACTTTTAGCTTTCCTTCATTAAATTAGATTCAATTTATTTACTTAATACTTATTCCTTAATTTAAAACCAAGTTACTTAGGCAAATAACCATTTAAGCTCTTTGAGACAATTCAACAAACACCTAGTCTATAAAGCTTAATGAAATCAAGCAAGGATTAATATTCAAACCTAGCTCATCATAAACTTCCCCATACGTACCTTGTTTCTCCTCCTAAAAGCTTGATAAACTTCTTCCTAAAAGCTTCTAGATCTCCCGTGAGGCTTCAGAATGATAGGGTTTTTGTTCTTTGAAAGTGGAAGGGTGATGGAGGGAGTTGGGGGAAGCTTTGGGGCTGTTGGGAGGATAGATTCCTCCATTTTCGTGCCTTGGGAGCTTTATATACATGCTCAGCACCGCCTCCACTAGCCCAGGCGACCAAAAATTGCCTGTTCCACTCGCCTGGGCGAGCAACCCTTTTTCTAGAATTTTCTGTCTTAGTGAAAAATTAATTTCTCAAGTTCCAGACATTATTTGGACAATCCCAATGGTCAAAAGTTAAATATATGAGTTAGGAATCTTGCTTTAAAATGTTAGGAAACGGTTAACCAATCTATAATGATGATTTTACTAAAATAGGTTTTTGGGTTAAATTCAGAATCACTCCATTGCACGCAATTCAAACAATCTCCCCATAACTTGACATCTTCATTTACTCTATACACCTATGGATGGGAAAAAAAGTCTTCTTCTTTTTATACCATTTGATGCTTAAGAAAGCCTTATTCCACTTATGGCTTTCTGTCACAAACTATTCCAATAGTCTGTTATCTAAGAGTATTCTTTATTTTCATCATAAAAATATCTATTCAAAATATCTAAGGGTGTTCTTGTCCTTTTCAAAATATTTAAGGGCGTTTATGTAAATTCCCTTTCTAAAATATCCTTCCAAAATATCTAAGGGCAGTTTTGTAATTTTCAAAATATCCAGGGGCATTTTCATCATTTTGACCTCAAGGGCATTTTTGTCATTTCTGATTTATGGAAAGGGTAATATGGTCTTTTCCCTTAAACATTTCCCCCAAATAACTCAAATATAGACTATCAATTTGTCTAAGACTTGCTTTAATATTTAACTGTAGTTCTTGAATTTTTGGGGTGTTACACATATGATGTTTGTGATGAAAAAAAAAAACTTCCATGAGATTGTATTTATTTGCTCATGGTTGGTATTATTGATGAGAATGAATGGATTTGATGTGATGATATATAATGATTCATGTTTCCGAGTCCAATATCAGATTTGCAAAACAAAATCTGATACTACATCCAGTACGAGATGTAGAGACCAAGTGCAAAAACATGGAATAATCATGCATTGTTTGCATAAGACGGTCATAGCTAGACATCCGGTTCGAGATGTACCTACATACAGTACGATATGTAGAGGTGATGGAGTACTTTTAGTTAAATATTTTTCTATCCTTCTTAGCTTATTTGACCTCTTTTGGACTTTTATTTTTCCATTCTAATTCAGTTTTTGGCCTAGGCAAGTAAGTGGGCTTAATTTCTAATTGTAGCGTATTTCGGATTTTTGCTCACTTAATGTATCTGATTTGTGCAGGGCCTATAGAGTGCTACCAATCTCCGAATGGAGAGTTCTAGGAGTCCCTGGAAAGATAACAAAAGGACCTACAAATTTGCTAGAAATAGTCCAAGGCCAATTCTGTCATTTCGAGGATCATTTTAAATAGTAAATAATTAGATTGTTGGGTTTGTATATGGTCCATTCCATTTTCAGAACTTAGTCACTATATGTATTAGTGACTTTAGTGAAACTTGGATAGCACTTTTACAATTCAATAAACAAGTTTTATATTTCTTTTCTTTAGTTTTTAGAATCAAAAGCTTGTTCTTCATTGTTCTTCATCTTCATTTTCCATTTTGCTATTCTTCCATTTTTTTGCACTTACTTCATGGGGCTTTCCTTGGTGATCATCATGGAAGGCTAAATCATTAATCAATCCAAGGATATAACTCAAGCAAGAGAAGAATTGGAGTTCCAGTTCGGTATTCGAATTCTACTTGAATGTTCACCTTCTTTTTCAATTTCTATTATGTTTTCATGATTATGAATGCATTTAGGATTGAAAGTGAATTAGGATTATGGATTCATGTCTTAATTTCAAATGATAATCACAAGATTAATTGAATGATATTTCAGTTAAGGTTGTGGTTTCAATCAATTTAGTAGTAGAATCGATTGAACTCCTTCTATTGAGATTGAATGAATGTTCATGATAGAATCAATTTATGGGAATGATGATGATTCGAATAGCTTGGGTTGGCGAATTTGATTGATGCTTTCTAATCTGTTTTACTTTACTCCTTGATAATCTTGTTAATTTCTACATTGTTCTTTAATTTTAGTTTGTGTTCTTGCATGTTTTACTTTGCGCATACCAACTGTTCGACAAAAATCCCCCCTTATTATGACCAATAATTTGAAGCTAGAACCATATTGATCGTGTCTCTGAGTCAACCTCGGTTAGCTCTGTGCTGCAGAATTAGCTTAGTAAAATCGTTTTTGATGCGTCTCGACAAAGCATTATCAAGAGGCCATGTTCACCTTTGAATTTCATGCATACATGTTGTTTGAATGATTATTTATTGTTGGATTTTATTGGAATTTTTGATGGTTTACTAACGTACTAACGTATTTGGTGGTTTAGTTTTTGCCTACTAAGAAATTTATTTCTCACTATATTTTTTTTATATAGATGGCCTCAGTAATAATCTACCTGAACGAATTAAATTGGGGATGGTACCACGATGAAGATAGGAATCGTTGTGTTCTTATGTTGCATCCAGTGATCTGTATGTATGTGTATTTTCACACCCACTTTTCGGTGTCTGTATTAAATAATATGTTCAACCCTCATGATCCTTTATGCATTTTTCCTCATGGATTCCATGATCCTTCTCTATAGCCTATATATATTTCCTCTATCCATGGTGCTCCTGTTGTACTTGACCTTGGAGGAAATATGAATTTTAAAGACGAAGTTGAAGCGGAAGAAAGCATAGGTGGAAATTTATAAAATATGAAAGTAGTCATGTAGACGTATGTAAAATAAATAAGGATTATATCTAATGTGTCTAGCGTGGTTCTTAGTAAATCTAGGTTCTAGTATAATATATTGTGGTGATGTAAGAAGAACTTGGTGATTTGTATTAATGAATTATGTAACAATGACAGTAGTATGCATAATAAATTAGTTCACTACTTATATGATTGATACGTATTTTAAAAAGATTTATTAATTTATGTTCATTAACAATAAACAATAATAGAATTATCAATGAATATATTAGGTTGTTTCATGGGTGGCCAAGAATTGGACGTAGTCTTGAGGTTTGAGACAAACCAGTATAAATTCTTGTGTGGTCTTGTTTACTGTTTTTGTTGGTGTTTAACTGATAAGGTTTGAATTGTTTTTAGATCTTACATCTATTAAGAAAACCTTTTTCTCATCCTCTGTTTAAGCTTTCAACTGATATCTATTATTTGTTTTTAGTAAAACGCATATCAAACGATAATATGTGTTTTGTTGAAAAGAAAAGTTTATATTTCTAAAAACACAATTCAACCCCTTCCTTCATTGTTATTTGTCTCTACACTACTGTGATTGTTAGGGATACAACAACATTAGTTGGGGTTCACCGATTTATCCATCGTCATTCTTAGCCTCATAGCCAAAATTTATGTTTTGCCCTTGTAGGACACATTACAAAGACTAGTTGGAGTAAAATCCGCATATGCACCACATGCTAAACTTTAGGGTTCAAGGTAATAAGCATCTCATTGATCTCATTCACCTTATGAGGATTATGAAAAAGGGAGGAGATGAACTTAAAAAACTCATTGCCAATCAAGTGACATTTGCGTCTGATATATATTGCTTGGAGTCAATCAGGATCTGGCACTTTAAAACCCCTCATGCTTCTAATAGCCAAGTGAATTTCATTTGCCTCAACCCCCTTCCCAGAAGCTCAACCTCATGATTAACTAAAGGAGGGGACGAATTAGATAATACAAAAGGCTTGAAATTTTCATCACCCGAGAATAAGTTTTGGTAATAAGATGCAACATGTAACACCCTAACATTTCCTTCTCAATTTATTTATTTTTCTTACTTATAAAATTGCATTGTTAAAGACTAGACAATGGAAATTTTGTACTGTGTATTTTAACTATATGACTGTGTAATTTAATTTATTCTTTGTATCATATTAATATTATAAGTTTAGTGTTAGTTATATTCATTTTTAGTGTAAATAATTTATTTAGTTAGTTAGCAGAAATTTGGAAACTCCCTGAATAAAAATTTCATCTGTAGCGAAATTGCATCGTGCATTGAGCAGCAGTGTAATTTAACTTTATGTGAGAGTGTTTATTGTGTGAGGATACCTTTGGGTACATGTATTCCTAGGGAGATTAGTGCAATAACCTAGGCAATTAAGATAAGATTTACTTGTTTTGGAAAAAAAACAAAAATACCCATTTTTGACAAATCATATCCCTTCCATTTTTGGTAGTTTTACAAAAGGAAAAACTACCCATTTATGGTATAGATTGGCACGTTGAAAATGGCAGCCACGGTGGTCATTCAAGTTTCACAAAGCCTTGTCAATTTAAGCCTACATCATAGCTTATTTGTCTTTGCGAGAAAAAAAAATCTTTTGGAGCTTTCATCCCTTCATTTTACACGAATTCAAACTTGAGGGAATGGAGTTCAATTGTGCTTCTTCTTCTTCCAAGCTTGTTCCTAGTGTTCTTGGGCCTTTGATTCATCAAGCTTAGGGAAATGAGCTCTATTCTTCATCCTAGGCTTGATTCCTCTTCATTCTCTTATTCTAGCTTCTCTAATAACTTGAAACTGTCATTTTTGTTTTACTCATGAAGAGGAATTTTGAAAAACTGAACATTCTTCATTCTCCTTCAAGATTTCATGAGTTCATCAAGAGATAAGTGAAAAACAATAGATATACCCACAATAACTATGAGGGGGCTGAATTGGTTTAAACTTGGCCTTTTAAAACTTTTTAGAAAATCAGAGTTTATAGGATCTTAATCACAATAAAACCAAGAATATTTCAAATCAATCAAACCACTCAGCCCAAGAAAATAATTGCTAAAAATAGAACTTGTTGGGTAATGAAGATAACTCTAAGAATCAATAATTAAGATAACAAGAAGAGATTAAGGAATAGAAAACAACACAAGAATTTATACTGGTTCACTTCTCATCTCATACTCATGAATCAAGGCTTGCTTCCTTGATCTTCTAACTTCATCAGTGCCTTCATGAGTAACCTCTAACATCTCCCACATTTCCTTTCCACTTTTGCACCTAACAGTTCTAAAAAATTCATTAAAAAAAAGTGCAAAAGTAATCATGTTCTTAGCTTTGAAATCATACAAAACAATTCTCTTATCAGCATGTCATTTAATCCCATTCTTCTGGAATCATATCATTACCAACAATTTTTATAGGAATCACATGGCCTTTTTCTATTGCATTTCAAGCACCTGGGTCATATCCCCAAATTTATGATATAATCGATTACATTAGCATATAATTGATTGCAGATCATCTTCAACCTCTAACATGTTGGCAAATAATCAATTACCACACAAGATAATCGATTACCACGTGCAATTTTTGTGTCCCAAATGTGCAAAATAATCGATTACCTTAAGTAAATAATCGATTATTTAGGCTATTGTGCATTTTCTGACAGTTTTTCTCTGAAAATGTAACTGCCTAACCAAATCCAAAGGAAATCCAAGGCCACTGAAGTGCCTTAACTGTTAACATCCTAGTCCTTTTTCTATTGCATTTCAAGCACCTTGGTCATTTGATCTCCAAAATAGTGTTTTAAACGATTTCCATTGTCACAAATTAGAGGTTGATGAGCTTTGATTCCACACAGCCGAATGCCAAGAGAAGTTCGATAAATGGTACCTCCTAAAGAAGATAATATCCGAGAAGAAGATTTTATGGGATACACTACCAGAGGATAACCCATTGAGAGCCGTGATAATCAGACGACAGTGGCAGCATCTAATGAGTTTTCCAGAGCTGAGCTCCAGCATGATCCTGAAGGAGTTTCTGGCTAACGTCGATCACGATACTGTCTATAGGACTAGGATGTCCTGGGTGAGGGGTGCCCAGGTCTCTTTTGATGACCGAGCCATAGAGCGTATCTTGGACACCCACTATGACCCCTTCGAGGAATGCGATTTCCTCCAGCTTTTCCTTCGCATGCAGCCTGATGCATTGCCGAAGATGTACCGGGACGATGTTCCCCAGCTCGCCACCACCATCCGCAGGGTCATCACAGGCCTCTACACAGCATGGAAGCCCAAATCTGGGCCAGACTATATACCAGAGAAGCTGCGGAAGCATGATTTGGTGGGCGACGCTTTGTTCTAGCACCAGTTTGTTAATCACACCGTCATACCTTCTACTAATATGACGGATGTGAATGTAGAGAGAGCCATTCTACTTTATACCCTCC
>PYAF01006152.1:34785-61707 GCA_007407185.1 Glycine tomentella
TATTTCAATTGTCTATTGATTTTCTTGACAAAAGAATTTGATTGAATATAAGATTGGTTGATTTGAAAACAATTTTAAAGTGATAAAGATCCTGTGGAAAAACTCTGATTTGAAAATTTTAAATTACCAAGGTTCAACCAATTCACCCCCCCTCTTGGTTGTTTAGAAGTATTCCTATTATTTTCAACATACATTGAAATGAAACTAGCATGCTACTACACTTGTAACTTTAATGAAATAATGTCGTCTCTAAATGGTCTGTCATTGGGAAACTTGTAGATCCACTTAACATTTCCATATCCTTGGCAAAAATAACAAAATGGAATAACGAGTCAATCTAAGTGGTTTCTATTAAATACAAATACCAAGTTCTATAAAAAAAAATAATTGAACAAAATTCTAACCATGTCACCATTGCCATTACGTGCACATTGTGCCTGTGATAATTGGGTATTTGTTCTACCAGCAAAGCATCTCCATTTATTATAATCACCACAATTGTGACATTTATTAGTTTGCTTTGATCTTCAAGAGGTGGGCTACACATTTTCACCACAAGCTTTAGTACATACGATTGTCAGATCTTGGACGATATCAGTATGAACATTATATGTATCATCATTGGACCCAAGTTTCAACCTAAGCTTCATAAGTTCATCAGAAAGGACAATAACAATGTGATTATAATTATCATTATTACGATATGCCAACTCAGCAATTTCTCAAAATATAAAGTGCAATTGTGCATGCCTTGCTATTGAATTTGAATCCCAGTTAATGGATCCATCTTTAAACCTTTCTCGAATACATTTTCTTGAATTTTTTGACCACCTATTCATATCAAGACATTTTGGAAAGTCAACAAAGTCAAGTTCAACAAAAATAGTGACTATGTGATCACAAGGAAAGCCAATGGATTCCATTCTCATGCAAGAGTCTCTAAACTTAATAGTGAATGGACAATAGCATACATGGAAAATTATTTCACTGTTACAATACCTGGACACAGAGAAATTTTGGAATATTAGGTTCTTATGACAATCTCTAACTCTCATCAAGGATGGTGCTCTTGCAAAAATAAGCCTAATCAATAGAAATATCTCCTTTGTAAATTGCTTAGATGTTGACGATCTAAAGTGAACGCACGCTGGTTTTAACACCACATTACCATAGTCTAATTCAAAATCAGCTTCAAATTCTCTATAATGAAAATAAGTAAGGCACCTCTGAAATTGTTTAACAAACTTAGACAAATCGATCTTTGAGCTAACAAATTTTCCAAGTTGACTATGACATCCTTCACATCGTGAAGTTGATCTAATTCTTGAGAAAGCATTTTCCCTAATGGGAGAACTAGCCCGCATATTCTTTCTATCATACAGGTCCTAAATCCATTTCTTATCATGTAAAGAAAACTCAGTCACCATTTTAGCCCACATATATTCATATTTGTCAACTTCATAATCACCCAACATGCATTTCTTAAATGATTTCATGAATGTCGGAGTATGAACATTTGAATTGGAATTACGAAGCAAATGTCATGCACAAAGCCTGTGATTTGAAGCAAGAAAAATACAGTTTATTGCATTCTTCATAGCTAAATCTTTGTCTGTTATTATTGACACCAATGCCTTCTCTTTCATTTCTTTTATAAATTTCTCCAACAACCACACATAGGTTTGTTTAGTTCATCACAAACACGAGTAGTGGCAAAAACAATAGTCTAATTGTGGATGTTAACACCAAAGAAAATGACAAACAGACACAAGTATTTATTGTTCTAATATGTGGCATCAAAACCAATCACATCACCAAATAATTCATAATTAAGTTGGCTTTCACCATCACTCTAGAACAAATGTTGCAACCTTCCTTTATTGTCCATTGAGTGTTTTATAAAAATCATAGGTTTGAAAACAGTATGAACAAAACCACGAAAGGGGTGAATTGGTTGTTCTTGACCAATTAAAATTTCTTTAACAATCAGAGTTGAAAGGGATCGTATCACAAAACAACCATTGAACACTTTCAATCAATCAAACTCCAATCTTTATAGAATGAAATTACACTAAGAAGGTTTCTGTTGATTATGAAAAGTGATATCAACGAATGACAATTAATAACCAAAAGAAAACATAAAGAAGAAGTAATCAACACCAAGATTTATATTGGTTCACTTCTCAATCCAGAAAAGCTACATCCAGTTTCCTAACCAATTAGTTAGAATCTAACTATTTGCAATTTGTTTCTTACAAGCATATACAATCATTGTCATTCAAACCTAGGTTATGAACAAGGCATCTAACTCCCTTAGACCCTCGATGATCAAGACTTAGAGAAACACTCTTATCTAATCTTCCCTCTAGAAAAACCTATTTTATACAAACTTTAAGAAAACTATTGCACTAGTTACAAAACTCAGAAATTCTAAAAAGAATTACAACCAAAATAGTAAGTTGAAACAACCTGATGATCCAACATTGATGAATGCAGATGATTAAAATTCTTGAATCAAGGTTGAATGAAAAACTCACAACATTCTCTCCAAAAAAACTTTGCTTTAGAAAGAAGCCCAAATAAGAAATCCTTTCAAGGTTTCATGAAGTTTGAGGATTTGTGGGTCAAACATTGAATAGCTCATAGTATATTTCGTTCTTCAGAAATGTTATAATATTTGTTGTTTTTAAGTCAAACAAGATTTTTCTATTTATATAAAAAATTGTTATAACTGTTAGTAATCGATTAAATCACTTATGTAATCGATTAAAGTGTTCTTGAGGCTTTCTAGAAAAGCATTATGAACAATGTAATCGATTAAAATGTAAAGTAATCGATTATCACAGGAAGCTCTAATGAAAAATAGCACTAAGTAATTGATTACCATATGGTTGTAATCGATTATCACATGAAGTCCATTATGTGATTTTGAATAGTGTAATCGATTACCACATACTCGTAATTGATTAAATAGGTTCTCTATTTTCAAGTAATAGATTACCACTTGCTGGTAATCAATTAAACCAGTGAGAAAATATTTTTCCCAAAATTTGAAACTTGGAACACTTAGCTTTTTATGCACTCATGAAAACCTTGTATTTTAGAAAAGCTTTTTATAAATCTTTTTCTTTTGTGAAAACATGAATGCAGAAACATGAATGAGAATTATGCAATGGATCATAGGAAGCGTCAACCTAGACATACATAAATTACAAATGTCATTCAATTGAACTGGGATGTAAAAATCCTAAACTTATTGTCTCAGCTTCATGGATCCTCTCTAGCTCCCCTTGAGTCTAACAAGGTCGATCTTTTTTAGAGCATGAAGGAACTTTAGAGCCTTGGTAGCTTCAACATACTTTTGTCTTCTTTGTTTGGAAATCTGGTTGTGAATATCTTGCTTACAGAATCCAATGCTATCATACCTGCCACAAAATGTTAGCAAATGAACCAAAAATTTAAGGACCCCTTATCCTAGCTTTTCTAAGATTCTCAATTTGCAAAATATCGCCTACAATCATCCTCATGTGTGAAGGTAACATTGAACAATAATCTTCCTTCAATGGCTCATGATTGTGGTAATCCATAAATGCCTTTACTTCCCAACGCCTATAGTTCTTCTTAACATGCACAACAAACATAGCAACATATTCACATCTAGTCTCATTTTTTGGATCACGTTTCCTTGATGTAGCTATCAATCCTCTGTTTTCTCGATGATCTTCTCTATGAAAAACAAATGTTTGTTGTGTTTTTCTCCCTAACAGATTTTAACAAGATTGCTCTTCCTTACACAAAATCCAATAATTCTAGCATACCAGTAGTAAAATAAGCAAGCCTCTTTCAGATCACCAAATATGTACATGTCTGCTTCATCATGAGTAGTATTCCTCGTATCAATGTTTACAATATCAACTAAACCATTAATAATCAATGGTACAACTTCAAAATTTTCCTGAAACAACCTTTTATTGTAAACTGTTAGCCAATAGAGTATCATTAATAAATTAATCATCATATCCATCATTCACATCAATATTTACTTCCCCACTATCATCATCATTCACTCTAAAACCATGAATTACTTGTTAATAAAACATATCATAGTTTTATTTCACTTACTCAACTATTGAACAAAATATGATGAATATTGTTATCAACTTTACTACTTACAGTAGAGATCGTTTCATTAAATCTATTAGCATTAACTCAAACTTCATCTTCCTCGGTACTTTCCATACCTAAAACAAGAATCAAACCTTTCATTGTACATTTGCATAAAATCCAAAGTCTACAAAAGGGAATCAATCATTAAACACATACCAAAGTATAGGAAATCAACCAATTCAACCAAAAAATGCATACCACACAATAAAATATGCAGGTATCAACACCATATGTATCATAAAATGCATATTAGAATACAACAGTTTTTATGAATCATAAGCTCATTTTCGACTCACAAGGAAGATTCAATGCTAGGTTCTTACTAATATATGTAGAAACCCCAACTCAAGACCATAATAACACCATACAGTATACAGGAACATCATAAAACCTTGATTGCTTATGCACCTCGAGTGTACACTCACAAACAAAAACAAAACAAGGGATGAGACAAACCTACAAAGTCATAACAATCAACGTGTAAGATCTAAATATCAAATCGCCAAGAACTGCTTTGATTTTTTACGATTTCCAATACATGTTGTCTTATCGTCCTCTAAACCACCACAGACAACCTAATTATTCAGGAAAAAAAACATAACCACACCGTGACCCAACTTTCACCCATAGCCTAGGATTCTCATTCACAAAAGCTACAGAGATAAGGCTTCTTATTCTTTCATTTTAGGCAAAACAGTTATTAATAACCAGCAAGGACAAAAATGTCTTTTCCATTCATTTATGGCACAATGGTCATTCTGTATTAAATAAATAAATAATTCAGCCTATTAAAATAATCATAATACAGGGCTAACTTACAACACTGGGTAATTTCTCTTTGTGCACCGTACACAAAGAGCCCAACTTGGGCATCGTAGCTTACGCCTCTTTCTTAGACTTCTTTCTTAACCTTGTTAGTATATGGATGTCCTAGAGACAATCTTTTCATTAGATTAGGACGTACATGTACTTTTTCATATTGTCATGAATGAATTATAAGTGCTCTTTATCTTGTTTCATATTCTGTCTCGATATCATTATTAATATATGAGTAACTGGATAAAACCCTTGGAATAGAATAGTTATCTCTTGAGTATCAGTGATGGGATCACGATCATGAGGATTCAAGGATACCAGATGTCTACTCCTAAATTTTAAGTTCCTAGTCTAGAGACACTGAGAATGGGGATCAGTGATCTCGAGTAAGACTAGCACGGCTTATCTACTTGTATACAGATACAAGGTAAAGACCTCATGAGCTACAGACATGGAGATGTCTTAGCTAAAGTCGTGGGTGGACCTATAAGAGTATAGCTCGCACTGAACGGACCCACAAAAAGACTCTATGAGGAAATCTCACAGATAGTATCATTAGAGTAATCTCTTATTATTTGAGTGTGTCTTTCCTTAGACCAGAAGTTTTCACCTAGACTGTGTTCTAGAAGGCATGTTTTGATTGTATACCTCGTCTGCCTGAAACATGGAGACACATAGGTATACTTTGGGCATGTCCTGAAAAAACGCGAGTCTAGAGTGACTAGCTGAAGGAATTCGTCAAATCTCTGTGAGAAATTAGGTTATCTGTAAACCGGAGAAATCGGGATGACATTTATGGGACTTGGGAATCTATGTATAGTAAAAGAAATCATGAGATGATCTGCCTTTACAGTCAGTAAAATTGGAGACTCCCTATTTCGTATTAAAGCTTACCCTAAATCGTAAGGGCTGATATGTTTCCTTACCCTAGGTTTTATGGGAAGGTAACCAAGACGAAAGGAAATACATACGGAAACCAAATAGATTTAATAGGATGATCTTGTCATTTACCTAACTAGTTCTGGGGCAACAAAGCATTGCTAGTGCTCTGTGTTGTCATTAAATGGATAGTGGCCTTGTTGGGCCCAAACTCATTTATGTCAGTGGCTATGTTGGGCCTAATGGGTCACACACTAACACTTTATTGTCATGACATTATAACATTAAAGGTTTTGGGCCTAATAATAGTTATTGGCCCAAGAAGGACTTTTTGATACCTATCTTAAAGAGAAGGGCGTATGAATGGAGTTAATGGGCTTGGATAGTCCAAGACATTATTAATTAATTTAAATAGTTAAATTAATTATCTAATATTTAAATTTGATAATTTAAATTTTGAATTTAAATATGAATTAACTATAGTAGTTAGTTTCATATCAAAAGGAGAAGATAAGAGCTAGATTTGAATTTGAATTCAATTAGCATCTTATCATGATCATGTCCTAGATTTTAGGAAGAAGTTTGAGGGCTGATTATGGGCTTACATACGACTGATATATGATTATCATTTGGCAAAAAATAAATCCCAAGTAATTGACTTGGTCTTAGGAGGATAAGATAGGAGGTTGTTGGCAATTTTTGAAATGCAACAACTCTATCTTTTCTTCACGTGTGGGATGCTTCATGATCAGAATTTTTGATTAAAAAAATCTTACTCAAACTCTTCTATAAAGGGTGATATTGTGATCATAGTTCTCTAATAGTTTTTAGAGGAAAAACCCTATCTACTTTCCTCTATTTTCACGTGCCCCTTTATGTGAGTTTTGGCTGAAAATTCAGCCACCTATATCATCTATTGGTGAGCATCTTATATAAGTAAAAACATTTTAAAACTTAACCTTCTTCCTCTCCATTGGTGTGCTTAGCCTACCTCCTTTGGTGTTTGTTGGTAGCCTTCAAGAAGTGTTCTTGAGTCTTGACAAGAAGTGGTGTGGATCAACATTAGAGGGCTTGTATCTTCAAGCCTATCCTTGATCATCAAATTTTGAATATAAACAAGGTAACATCTATGTCCTAAAGAATGATTCTTGTGTGGTATGTGTGTTTCCGCTTGAAAACTTTTGTTTTTCTCACATGCCTTCGGGCTTCAAGGCCCTTTCTTTCAAACCTCATACATCCTCACTATCTCTCTGTCATCATTCCTTAGGTTTTCATCCTTAACCAAGACACTTCACACAACTAAAGGAAAATATGCATTTGACATTATCAAATTAACATGGATTTTACAAAAACCAATGTTAAAAAATGTGCAGTGACATTTTTATAAATAAATAGACTTCGTTAACATTAGATATGTCAAGGAAACACAAGGCTTATTGGTCACTTGTAACACCTATTATACTTTACTGTGAAAGAGGGAAATTGACTTTAATCTGTAAGGTAAAGGTTTCAGTAATTTATCTTTTCTTTTATATAACTGACTTAGAAGTATTGAGGGATGAGCTTTAGTGCTTGTTTTTCTTAGTTTTTTTTAGTAAAGAAACTTTCTTTTATAGGTGATTGATACTTGTGTCTTTGGTTCACATCAAGTATAACTAACCAGATTATATACTTATTATGTGTGTGTGTGTGTGTGTGTTGTCTTTACTCTACTTTATGTGACAGATTTCTAATTGAACCCACCAATCACATTTTAGCCATATGTGCTTTTTATAAAAACTGACTATCTACATCAATTCTAGTTAAAACCGATGTACAAAACTACAACATTGATTTTAAACATAACCCAATGTTGTATAGCTACTTTCATTATCGGTTGTAGCCAAAACTGATGTTGAAAAATAGCAGGAGTACATTTATTAATGCAGTTTTACATTAATTTAATCGAAAACTAATGTAGAAAGTGGTTTTTCACATAGTTCTGAAAAATGATGTTCAACATTGGTTCAAAGCCAATGTTAAAAGTCTTTTTTAACTAATGTTAAAGGCCTTTTTTTTTTTTATAGTAGTGCACCATGCTCCTATCTAGTGTACTCAACATTCCTTAGGCTCTACTCTGAATAATAACAATCACACTAGAAGGGGGTTGATTAGTGTGTATATCAAAGATATAAAACCTTTTGCAACTTTTAAATCAGATATAGATAGAAATGCAAGTGTATTGTAGGTCATCCACTAAAGAGAAAAACAAGTTTTAATAAAGACAGTTTTTATCGTCTAGTGACTTAATAAGAGAGAGTCTTTTTTAAACAGCTTTTCAAGTAAACACTTGGTATTAAAGAGGTAACAGAGAGTGCTAATAGAACACTTAATAAACCATTAAGGAGGGAAGTAGAAACACTTGGTTTATAATTGTTCACTCAACCTGAGATACATCCAATTCGCCTTTACTCAATAGTAAAAGGTTCCACTAATCAAAACTTGATTACAAAACAAGTATTTGACTTGTCACACCTGACTTTACAAGTATTCTTAATACCACTTCTGGCACTTTCTTAGACTCCCCCTGAATCTAAGAATATCAAGTATTGTTTAACACTAAGCCACTCTTGGCATACACAAACAGTAGTTTAAATGAATACAAGTATTCAATAAAACTCAAAGAGTGAATAATCAATAAAGCTAAATTACAAATGACTTTGCTTAGAAAATAAGAAACAAATATAAAATTTGTAATGGTCGTCCAGTAATTTCAGTAGAGTTTTACTTTAGATAAGTTTTTTTTTTCAGTTCTTATATTTATATATATATATATATATATGGGTAGAGACTGCCTTTTATAGACTTCGGTGAAGGATTCGTAATCGGATCAATGTTGATTCCTTGAAAAAACCATTGTCTCACAGTGGAAGATAAGGCTACATGGCATGCTCTGATATGTGAGGAATTACACGATAGTTAAACAACACCATATTCTCCTTGTCCTTAGCAAAAGTGACCTTTATGGAATATCCTGTGAATACCTTCTATTTTCTTCTATTTTTTCCTTTCCTTAAATTCAAAAAAGAGAGACAAAGTGAATTTATATAGGATAGAACACGTGTACTTCCCTTTTCCAGTTATCATAGACTTTTTGTTCAATGTTGATCATTTCAAAAGGTGTGAGTTTCTTACAAGCTGGAAGCGTGGAATAACCAAAATGCAATGTATAACACTAATTATCATAAAGAGTGGATGTCTTTTGATTTTAACACATTGGACACCAGATAGATAGTAAACAAAGCAATTTCTCTTGAATGATACAAAATATTGTCAAGTCTTTTAATATTTGATCATGTTCACTTGTCAAAAACTCATTACAACCTCAGTAGCTTATACTTATTTTTATTCACCAAAATCCAAGATAGATGGAAAGAGTGGTCGTTCAAACCTAACAATCTTCCCTTTTTTGATAATGACAAATAATATAAATTTTTATTTGTATCAGAGTTTTAAAAGAGTAAGATGAATGAATTTAATGCGTTTAAACTCCCTATGAGTTCAATCATGGCAATAGAAATGACAGATAAAATATGACATATGTGGTAGTGGAATAATAACTATACTAAATATAGAAAAACAAATAACTATAGAAAACACATGGATGTACTCCAAAACCACTTTTATTTAAAATATTAATAGCTCTTTACACTCAAAATTCCTTCTTCTCTCCATTGTGTCATAAGCAAAAACTGGGTTTGAAGACAGTAATAATGAGAGACATCATTGTCAATCCTAAGCAGGTGGTGGTGGTGGAGGTTGAGTAAGTGAAGGTACAAGAGGTTGAGGTGTCGTTTGATGTATAGGTACAGGTGCAGGAGTAGCAACAACAAGCATGAACATTTGAGTTTGTTGAATGATTTGAAGAATAACAACACCAACATTATAGAACTGAGTGGTGATGGCATTCTCCATGGAGAGCCTGAATTGCTCATTTTCTTGATTTTGGCATTCAGCGAAGGATTCAAATGCTTTCCTGATCATTGCTTGCACTTGATACCTGGTAATAGTAGCAAGTTGTGCATAGTTCAGATGAGCAGTCCTGAACTGGTGGAGTAGATGATGACGGCATCTGGTTTTCCCTTGTCTCTAAAAGTAACCTCATTTAAAGTTGTTGACTGCTTGGATGCAGGCTCTAGGACGTTATGTTCAACTTCATTAGTTATGGCTGCATTGGACGCCTCAGGTGTTTCGTCCATGACACCAGTGTTGGTAAGATCAATAATGACCACACATACAATGTTGTTATCCACAACTGTAGCAAATGCTTCAGCTTAGAAGGAGACAACTGTTTCTTTCAAGAGTTGACTAGAATTGACAGGACGTAACTTATCGAATGCTCAAAATTGAGCGCTCAACTTTGGATAACTCGGCACCAAATGTTCAACAAGGGATGTTTAGCATTTGACGCTTAGTCTCAAAACCTATTATAAGACTACTCTAAGGCAAAAACAACAAATTATAGTCACAAATCCATACAATTCATCATAAGCCACAAGATCCACAAATCATCAATTATCATTCCCTAACTTTTTCAATAACACCAAAAAGGGACAAAACAAAATAACAATAATAACATCATAACCCAATCAATCAATTAACATACCAAAGCCATAATTTCTTATAATTTACCAAAGAAAACATCAATTCATAACTTAGGGTAGCAAAAGGAGTAAAGGGGAATAAATGGACTCAACAACCAAGAGGGTTTAGGGAAGACAAAGGGAAGAAGACTTATCAAGATCAAAGGATGAAGGATAACTCTAAGTCAAGGCTCCCAATTCCTTTCTTATTCTTCCATCTTCTATCCTCTTTTTCTATTTCTCCAAAATTGAACCTAATGTCTTTCTCTTGTTTTCTAATAACACTTAGGTGGATAAGGTTTGGGTGCATGGGCTTAGCCCTTTATTGGGCCTTAGACACTCTCTTGATCCTATTATCTTATTATGTTTGCTATCTTAATACTATATCACCTTACAACAACATTAAATATAATAATAAAAAAATTAATACAATATAAGATAACGATATTAACTATAATAATAAACATAACGTAACTAATATAATATTTGCAACAATTATAATACAACAACAACAACAATATTATTATTATTATTAATATAATAGCACCAACAATACTAACAATACTAACAATACCGATTATAATGACAACATATATCATATAACATATAGGATCCCAATACCTATAAATTTAATATTAGGTTTTTATGCAATCAGTTTTTTATTTGGTAACAAAAATTATAAATTAAAGTTATTCAGATATTTTTTGTTATAAAATTCTTTTAATTGTTTAAGAAAATAGGTGATTAAGTTAGTGAAATATAGAAAAGAAAACAACGAAAAAAGAGAGCTTTTTAACAAAAATGGAATATAGTTGCAATTAATCACACAACTGCACACAACTTAAAACTTTAGATTTTATTTAAGTTTTAACTATGGTCGTGTTTAGAGTTTCGATTGTTTTAACTTTAAAAATCAAATCATGTTTGCAATTAAGTATAAAATAATGAAGATAGTTTATGTATGTAGTATTATTCCACAAAATATCCATGATCTCCTCGTCGAATAATCGTGATTAAATAAAATACATATGTCCATCTAATGACTATATATAGATGCACACAATATAGTTTTTCTAAGGTAACTTTAACTGAACAAACAAGGATATAATTTATATTAAAAGTCAATGCTCATTTAGGAATTGGGTCAAGCAAAGCGTCATAGAATTATTTTTGATAAATCATTATTTTGTCCCTAAAAATGTTAAATATAGTTATATCATATGGAACCCTATTTGTAAAAACACTAAAACTAAGAAAATTCAAATAAATCTTTAAACTTGTATGTTGTTTGATCTAGATTTTTAAAATTAACTACTTATTATCATATTAAACCCTCAATATATGTTATTTTTATAGCTTAAGTCACATATTGTAGGCTTCCATCCCGTAGAGCAATTGTTGGTGCTTATAATTGTCCATTGGCTCCTGAGTACCAATAGCAGGTGAATTCTCTACACCCATGCCTGTAAAACAACAAATATATTTTTAGGAAGAAAAGAAAAATGAATATTAATAAACAATTATTTAGACAAAAATATTTTTTTATTACCATCAATAGCGTCATATACCTCCACATTACTTGCTCAATTGCAAGCTCTCCATGGAGAGTTGGTCATACAAGTAGGCTAATGCAGCTACTCCCCAAGTGTGTTACCAGCAAGTCGATAGATCATTGTGGTATTGGAGATAGACAACATATACATGCTCGAGCTTTTGTTGACAAATATTGTATAGTCGAGCAATGCAACAAATATGCCTATACAATCCATACATATGACCCAAAATCAGCGTATATCTAATAGAAAGTCCCTAGCTAAGTCAGATGTGTCCAAGGTCCAACTATCATCACCACATCTACCTCCTAGTCTATCATAATGCCCAGCTCAGTCCTCCACAATAGTCTAATATCTTTCTTCTTGATGGTTGTGGGGTGGTCCAGTGGCATGCTTGTAATAGGCAAATGTAACAGAGAAGACACATCATCAAGGGTGATGGTCATCTCGCCAACTAACAGGTGGAAGAAGGATGTGTCTTAATGCCACCTCTCAATAAAGGCATTCATCATGCCTCTATGCAATAAACTGTATCATGCCTCATAAAGGCCCTCAAGCCTTGAGTCATCCATGGACCTCTTCACTTAGGGATAGGTAAAGTAATCCATAACCTGCCCATAGTGTTTAACTAGCTTAATCTTTGGGTGGGGCTCAATGATCTAGACATGCCTTCCTACATGTTCCTTACAGGATCCAAGCAACATCAATAGGACCTCCACCAAATGGAGGCCCAATGATTCGATCTAGGTACTGTACCTATGGCTCATATCATGGTACCTCAGGATCATCCTCCACATCCTCATCATCATGTGCTTGTTACTGCTAACAGTGTTTGTGGTGCAGTTGTTTTCAATTTTTAGACAAAATCATCTGAACCCAAACATAAAATAATGAGACGGTTTGATTGAGTTCAGTTTAAATCTAGCCTGAAATTTGAACCAAACCAAACCAATCTTTTGCGGTTTGATTTAGTTTGGCTTGATGGTTTTTTATTTTTAAACTACTATCATAAATTAAATCTTAACTAAACTTACATAGTTACTTATGCTATATTATTTTTTAAAAAAATTATTAAATTTTATTTAGCATATTTTAGCTGAAAATAATTTCCTGAGTTCTATTTAGCATTATTATAAAATGATATTATTAACTCTTTTTGTAACATAATAGAAATTGTACATTGTTTGATACTTAACAATATTGGTACATCTTTTTTAACATATGAAAATAAAATATGTATCTTGCTTACAAAGCAAAGAAAATGTCATAAATTATTTAATCCTTATTATTAGTTACCACAACAAAAATGACATATTAAAAATTTATTTTAGAATGAAGTACACTATAAATCACATATTATATTCATTGAAAATTAAAATAATATTAGCTATATAACGCTAAACATCTATTAAATAAAATCAATATAATTATAATATGCGGTTTGGTTTGATTTTTTTATAATAAGATACAAAAATTGGAACAAATTGCAAACCATATGTAATTTTTGAGGTTTTTATTTTTTTAATTGGATTTTTTTTTATCTTTAACAAGGTGGTTCAGTTTTGAACATCCCTAACTGTTACTGCACACACTATCGTGCTAATCGAGCAATGTTTGCCGCACAACATGTTAATGTTTTCGTGTTTCGATGGATAGCTCACTAGGTTCACTAACATCTCCTCCTTCCTCAAATGGAGGGTCTTGTCCAACAACATATGATTTATACTTCGTGCAACCCATCAGAAATTAGCAAAAAGAAAACATTTACAATTAAATTCACAATTCACAATAATGCAACCAATAAAATTTAAATTTAATAATTAATAAACAATAATAAATATTTAAATTCAATAACCATTTTAAAACTTACAAATCTATATATATTAAACATAAAAAAAATCAAATTAACAAAAAAAAACTAATAAATATTAGACTATGTTTTGAAAAAATAATAAATATTAAAATACAATAATTAAAAATCACAATGATTTTAATAAGCATTAATTACATAAAACTTATAAATTTAAATTTGCACAAACATATAATTTAAATTTAAAACAAAGTAAACTGAGAAAAAATCAATTGTATATTCATCCTCAACATCAACAGTACCTTTAACCCAAGTTAATTGGAGTCGATGGAAAATCAATTGTATATGCACAACAAAAATACAATTTCGTTGCGCTTTTAGTTGAGAAACACCCCACAATTGTATTTTTGTTCTGCATCAGTTGCATATGCATAATGAAAATATAATTTCATTGTGTTTCTCAACTAAAACCAATGAAATCATATTTTCGTTGGGCATATGCAAATGGTTTGCAAAATGAAAATATGATTCCTTTTGCCCCTTTTATTTCCATTGATAACAAAATCCTAATTCCATTGTTATATTCCTACAACGGAATCACGATTCTATTAGCACCAAATCTAGGGGGGGAAACATTATCAAAGACGAGATATGTAGAGCTTGAAAACA
The DNA here is from genome assembly GCA_007407185.1 of Glycine tomentella. Taxonomy (NCBI): domain Eukaryota; kingdom Viridiplantae; phylum Streptophyta; class Magnoliopsida; order Fabales; family Fabaceae; genus Glycine; species Glycine tomentella. The sequence continues at coordinate 49,302 of PYAF01006152.1, forward strand.
CAACAAACAAATAGCATAATGGAGGAAATGGAGGAGAAATGAGAGGAGTGCAACCGTGAGAATGGGGAGGAGAAGGGGGAGGTGAGGGTCTAGGAAAACAAAAAGGGTAGTAATGTCTTTTTAACAATTTTTTAATAAAAAAGTGGTGAAAATAACATTTTGGGTGCGGAGAATAGCAATCTCCAATTTAGATTTCATCCTTCAGCTTTATAGAAATTGTGGAGGGCTTTTACTATATCCACACTAGTTTTTTACATTTGTTTTTATTCTAATTTTTATTATCATATATACCCTTTATACCTTTAACATTGACACATAACCATGATTTCGGAATGTACTTTCAGAATAATTTTTTTTAACATTATGGAAAGTACTTTCCATAATACTGTTTTTGTGTTCTGGAAAATACTTTTTTGAAATGTTAAGAAATAAAATTGTATTCCGAAAAACACTTTCTAGAATGTTAAAAAACAAATTGAAAGAAATTCAAGCAAAATAATACGGCCTTTAAAAATCCTATATAAAGGAAACATTGTACAATAGCAAAGCAATTGAAGTAAAATATATATATATATATATATATATATATATAATTGATATCAGTCTTTTAATCTAGATAACTCTAAGAGGCACTCTACTGCAGCAACTTGGACAAATTTAAGATCTAACCGTATGTTGTTTTATATATAAAATGAGATACATTAATGATGTTGTGTGAGTGGTAAAAAAAAAAATAAGAAAGAAAAGTGGTCGAGAGCATAAACATACTACATTAGTGTTTGAAGGATGGAAAAATCCTAACGCTAGAGTAAGGAATTGAGCACAAGAGAACTAAAGGAAAACTGGAGCAAGAGATCAAAGGGGGGATGAAGGGAGTGAAAGAAACGGGGACGCGTTGTTACTATGAAAGAGGGAGTGTGTCAGGGAGAGAAGAAGGTTTGAAAAGAAAAAAAAAAATCATTTAACTAATTTGATTAAGAGAAGTGTACTTAGCAAAGAAGGGGAATAATATAGTTTGTGGGACGTATAATAAGTGTCCATTTTCATAATGGTGTTCAAATCCTTTTGATGTCTAAATTTTCATTTTTGTAAAGACATTTGAGATTGTTTGATGATTTCTGTATGAGATAGAGTATCTTTTGTATTTTTTAAAATAATAATATTTTTTTGGATATAATAAAAAAAGGTAGGAAAGTTAAATGGTGGTTGGTTGGGGGTAGACACATAGAAGATGACTATATAAATTGGAATTGAAATGATAAGGAGGAAGAATTTGTCAGAGAAGGATACAATGCACCATAGAATGCGTAGAGATAATGCATACAGATGATTGCAGGTTGCACATTGTCTATTTGCTTCTTTAGTCTTTATTCATAATAAATAAACAATTAAAAATTTCATCTTAATGGATGTGTCGGGACCGTAGTGGAATATCTCACATGGGAAGAATTCCCAGTAGATGTGGCTTGTCCATATCTCTCACCCTTTTTATTTTTATTTGATATATATATATATATATATATATATATATATATATATATATATATATATGATCATGGTGAGGATTAAAAACAATGGTTTTTAATTAAGAGGCATGATCCTTCAGACATGAACAAATAAATTATTCGACCTTGCTGTAGGAGGCAACCTACTCCCACCCTCCTAGGCCCCTTCTCTTCTAAGAGACCAGCCAAAGTAGTATGGGTTTAGCTGGTGCAAAAGGGACAATAGAAGATAATTTATTATAAATGCCTGTGTGTTTTTCGTTAGCAAAAACATTCTTAATTTATGTCTAATTACTATTTGACTTTTCTGCTGAATATTACACACGAGTCACGAAACTACGGATTCAGTTTATTAGAAGCAAATCAAACTTAACATGCGGATATATAATAATTAACGAGTTTATCTTGAACATGTCCGTACAACGACCACCAAATATTTTGTAGGGATCAAAATAAATTTTAATGATCGATTGTTTTAAATGTGAGACAATTTGACAATATTGTTCTACTTATAAAGAAATTAAAAAGAGAAATCAGAGTTCTGACCCGTATTCATTAAAGTAACAAATGTAATAAAATAAACGGTTAAATATCTTTTTCTTTGAAATTATCATGATTTTTAGATTTTTCTGACATCACTTATTTTCTTGCTGAAATAATTAATTAAATATTCTTATTTGTATTTTTTTTAAAATCATTTTTAGTTCTTAAACATAATTTTTACAACTATTTTCAGATGAAAATAACCAATTTTTGGAAGACTTGGAAGAGGTCCTAAGAGGGATCTCACGAGAGGAGAAAATTTTCTTAGAAGGAGATCTAAATGGGCATAATGGTAAAAATAGTGGAGGTTTTGACAGAATTCGTGGTGATTTTGGCTATGCGACGAAAAATGAGATTGGAAAAGATGTTTTGAACATTGCACTAGCTTATGATTTGATGCTAGCGAACATTTTTTTCCTTATAGTCAAATTGATTTCTTTATGACTAGAAGGGAAGATAGAAATTTGTGAAAGACTACAAGGTTTATCCTAGAGAATGTGTGGCGACACAATATAAGTTGATAGTTTTAGAGGTTAGATTCAACAAAATTCTAAATCTGAGGAAGAAGACTCAAAACCCAAGGATAAGATGGTGGAAGCTAAAGGAGGAGAAATATATAGAATTTAAGGAAAACATGTTGCGTGAAGGACTGTGGGAGTTTATTGGAGAAGCTAATGAAATATGGAATAAGATCGCTATGTATGTTCAAAATGTGGGAAGGAGGGTGCTAGGTGAAAGCAAAGGATACAAAGTTCTTTACAAAGGAAACATGGTGGTGGAATGGAGAGGTGCAAGAGGCTATTAAATAGAAGAAGAAATTCTTTAAATTTTTGCATAAATGTCCCTATGATGAGAATTTGCAAAAGTTTTGAGTAGCGAGGAAAAATGCAAAGAAAGCAATGCCGGAAGCTAGAGGCAAAATTTTTTAAGATTTGTATAAAAATCTTGGGAGCAAGGATGGGGAGAAAGGTATTTACAAACTTGCAAAAATTAGGGATAAGAAGAGTAAAGACCTCACCTAAGTTAGATGTATCAAGGATGAAAATCAAAAACTTTTGGTAAGAGATGAAAATTTAAGTGAAAGATGGCTAAACTACCTTAACAAACTTTTTAATGAGAATGGCGACAAGAGTGAGATGGATTTGGAGGATGTTTTCGATGATCAGAATAGAAGATTTATGCGCAGAATTAATACACATGAAGTTAAGGAGGCTTTAAAGAGGATGAAGAATAATAAAACTTTTGGACATGATGACGTCCCTATTGAAGTGTAGAGAGGCTTGGGAGATGTGGCAATAAAATGGTTTACCAATCTTTTTAATAGGATTCTTCAAACAAATAAGATGTCAGATGCTTGGAGGAAAAGTATGCTTGTGCCTATTTACAAAAACAAGGAAGATATCCAGAATTGTTCAAACTATAGAGGCATCAAGGTCATGAGCCATACTATGAAGTTGTGGGAGAGAGTTATCGAACATCGCCTAAGGAGGGAAACCAAGGTTTCTGTAAATCAATTTGGATTTCTGCTAGGAAGATGTACCATGGAAGCTATCTTCTTGATGAGACAATTAATGGAAAGGTATAAGGAAAAGAAGAAAGACTCACATATGGTGTTCATAGACCTTGAGAAAGCATATGATAGAGTCCCAAGAGAATCTTATGGTGGACTCTTGAGAAGAAAAATGTAGCATTAAAGTATGTTAATGCAATCAAGGATATGTATGATGGGACTATCACATGTGTGAAAGATTGTAATGGAACATCAAGGTATTTCCCTATCACAGTAGGTGTTTACCAAGATTCAACTTTTAGTCCTTATCTCTTTGCCTCAGTGATGGATGAACTAACGAAAAATACTCAAGACGAAGTGTCGTGGTGTATGCTTTTTGCAAATGATATTGTACTTATTGATGAGACCAAAGATGGTGTTAATAGGAAATTGGAATTATGGAGAAACACTTTGGAGTCTAAAGGATTCACGATAAGCAAGAGCAAGACGAAGTATATGAAGTGTGAGTTTTCGTGGGTAAGAGATGTTGATCAAGAGGTACCCAAGAAAGATATTTTTATATACTTGGGAACAATGTTGCAAAAAGGTGATGAGATTGATGAGGATATAAATTATAGAATTAGAGGAGGGTGGATGAAATGACGGAGTCCATCTGGATTTTTGTGTGATCAAAAAATTTTCCTTAAGCTAAAAGAAAAATTCTATAGAACAGTTGTACGACTGGCAATGCTATATGGAGCGGAATGCTGGCCAACACATAGGCAACATGAGCATAAAATAAGGGTAGCAGAAATGAGGATGTTAAGGTGGATGTGTGGATATACGAAAATGGATAAGATAAGAAATGAGAATATTCGACGAAAGGTATCAGTGGTACCGGTATGTGAAAAGATGATGGAGCATATATTAAGGTGGTTTGGGCATGTTATGAGATGACCACTGGATGCTCCCGTAAGAATAAGAGTTTGTTACCAAGAGCTCGACACAAAGAAAGGTAGAGGTCAACCGAAACTTACCTGGAAAAAGGTAGTTAAACAAGACCTAATGGAATGAGATATAAATTGGAAGACGATATGTCTTAGGATGGAGTGGAGAAAAGCTATAAGCTTGGAGGAGGATTAAACCCATTAGTATTTCTATGTTTCAGTCATTCCCTTGTTTTAGTTCTTTTCCTCTTTTCTCCCTTATTCCTTTCACCCCTTTTTCTTTCTTTTGTCTTATTTCCACTTTTTTCTTCCTCTCTCCCTTCTCTTTCTGTCCATTGCCGATTTATCATTGGGTTCATCTACCACCGACCCCAATTAACATAGGTTAATGGTGCTGTTGATGTTGAAACATAATTTTTAGAACTTTTTGTTTTCATATTTTTCTTTGTTAACATTTTTAGTTCATGTTGTCTAGTATTAAGTGATAACATAGCCACATTTTTGTTTTCACATGATTTGTCATGTCTTCAACTAGTTTGATGTGACAATTATGTGTAATTTTTTTTTTGTGTAAATTATCTTTAATCACTCATCTTTTCAGCTTAGTTTATAATAGATAAATGCTTCAATTTTTGTTGATCCCTTATAAATGATCAATTTATTTTGGGTCTCTAATAATTTTTTTTTGTGTGTTGAAACTCTGGTATATTACAAATTTTGTCTTAAGTCTTTGTTGTAAGTTAAGTGATGACATGTCACTTAGAAATTTTAATATACAATTTTTCATCGCTCAAAAACTACAAATATTCATTTAAAAAATAAATTAAAATTGTTAATTAACAATTAAGTTATAATAATTTAAAAATCTCCATAATTAAGTAAAGTAAAAAAAGAAGACAAATATGAGTTTTCTCTTTTCTTTCATTTCTCATTTTAGTTTCAATTATAGTTCAACACAGTCTTTCTGAACCTTTTTCCAAAAAAAAAAAAAAAATTAAAACATCAATTTGCAAGACTCAAATAAAGCATAAACAACTATCTCCTCCCTATGCATCAAAATTTTTCAAATCCACCACCCACTCAATTGGCTGCATCAACAACTATCTTCTCCATACGCACCACCTTCTTCGTTGGCAACATCGTGGGTTGTACCTGCATTAGAAAAGAAAAAGGACAAATTCATTGTGTCATAACAGATGAAATAAACCTTCTTCTTCAACGTCGACAAACAAAGTTGCATTAGAGTTGCCTCCCCCAAATCAGATTCATGTCATGTTCTTCGACAATGAATAAATGGGAAACACATTATGCTAGATCCAATTTCAATCCTTACGATCAATTTTGAACCCAAACTCTGAATAATTAAAATGCTCCTATATATTGAAACTGAAAAATAAAAAATTAATACTGCATATGCAAATTGAATTGAAAATGAAACAAAATCGAAAGAGGAATGGAATTCAAAGTATAAGCAAATTGTTCTTCACTATCACCAACAAAATCACCACCACCCCTAAAATTGCAACTGCCCCAATCACAACCCCACTCAAAACCTTCCTATCAATCCCTTTCCTCGCATATCCCTCTCTCAGAACCTAGATGCCCTTCTTGAAACCAAGATTTTGAAACCCATCACTCCCATGTCACCCTTGATAAGTGTCATTTTCACTTATAAATTGATCTTTTAAATTGTCACTTATCTCACTTCTCTCTCAATTTTAATACTTATTTGGCCTTAAGTTTATTAATAATAGGAACTTTAGTCTAGAATGTTGGCTTTTACTTGTTAAATAAATTTTCATTAGATTTGGTCTTGTTTTGTAGAAAAAATTTAAAGAAAAGAAGTGAAGAATTCATGAGTTTTGGGAGCAGCGCTTAGCACATATGGAATCGCGCTTAACACCAGACTATAGATAGTTTTCTGAGAGAAGATTTAGTTTCAACATTTTTGTCGCTTAGCACGAAAAACATTTACACTTACCTAAAATTCTTGAATACTATTTTCAAAGACCACGCTTAGCCTAGATTCATTCTGTACTTAGCTTAGAAGCCCTGGAAATTAAATAAGTTGTTTAGAAACTGCGTTTAGCGTAAAAATGGTTTGCGCTTACTGCACCACTAATGAGTTGACACTTATAAAAGGGAATTTTATGTAGTCTTTTAACATACTTCACTACAATTTATTTCATGCAATCCAACGACAATTCTCTCTCTCAAATAAAGGGCGAAAAGGACCTTCGGAGCATTCTCATGGCTTCTCTATCTTCCTTCTTCCAATATCCATGGTTTTTCTTCATTTTAGATGTTATGAGTAGCTAGTTTCTTAGTTGTTGGGGTTAGGTCTAGTGAAACCCACTCATGGATTTCTTTAAAACCTTAACTCTATTATCATTTTAATATACTACTTTCCTGTTTCTATGCTTAATTCTTTTTTTTATGGCTATCACCCATTTACATGCTTTGTGAATTGATTTATGATTGGAAAACACATTTTTATTCTAGATTTAAAATGGGGAACTCAATAAATCTAGATCTAGGAGTGGATCTTGATTTTTTTATCTTATCATCTTAATCCCCATGCTTAATGCTTAATGTGTCAAATGTACTTAATATTATGCAAGTCCTTGTGGATATGATATCTAAATATCCATCGATACTTGCACGATTTAATTAGACTTGCCAAACATTATGAACAACCCATGTCCCATGGCAACAACCTTTAGAATAATCACTAGAACCTAATATGCATGTTCAGAGCAGAACGTCAATGGCATCGACAACAAGGTGAGGAAATGGAAATTGTAGAGGTAGGGGATTTTGAGGAATGACTTGTTGGAGGAATGCCTTGATGGACCATTACACAACAGTGTGAGGAGGGTTAAGTTTCTAGAGTCCAGAAGCTTAAGGGTCATGCTTAAGTGCGGTTTGTGTTGTTGTTGGTGGGGATGGTCTAGAGAGTGGTTTTGGAAATGACCACTCGAAGACTTTCTCTATTGGTCCTTCGCGATAGGATTCAAATTAGTTTCTTAATTCCACACTTTACATTCCAAGTTTAATTTTTTCCCTTTTTTATTTTAATTAATTCTAGCGATTTTAAAACCTCCAGAAATTGTAATTAAAATTTTAAAATGAATATTGGCGATTTTTAAGCTGCCAAAAATCACATTTTAAAATTTTTCACTGACATATCATCACTTAACTAATGATAGGAACCTAAAACAAAATTTTTAATATATTAGGGACCTAAAACAGAATTTTGTCATTTATTAAGGACCAAAAGCATACAAGCCAAGGGATACATAGGGAAGGTTTCAAAATGGGGCACTATTGGCCTATTACTATAGAAGACTTAGAAAATTTTAAACTTCTTTCTCATGCATGACCTATTCTTCCAACTCTTGATCAACTTCATAAGTCTTGACTAACCTAATACCACCATTTATCGTAGGTTTATAGGGTACCTTAGAATGATCTAGAGTATTATGTAGCAGAAGATGGTACATTAAAGGCACTAGAGGGATCTTGGCCAAAAACTTCAGTTCCCTCTGGTAAACAACCTTATCAATGTCAAAGCGATGGGTGTCAACGAGATCAAAGAACTTACCATAATGAATGTCGTTTTCAAAACTAGTGGTGTGTTTCTTGATCACACTCATTTTATCCAACTCAACAAGCTTCTCGACCTTTTTCTTGGCCATCCTTTCGACATTTCTAGCCTGTTCCATATCGTTTAGAACCTTATTTAATTTTTCCAGCTTCTTCTCTAACAAGCCAACCGAGTCTTTTGCCTTCTTTACCTTAGCCTCCTATCCGAACTTTTTATTCTTAAAAATTTGAACTTGAGGTTTTAGGGTGTTCACTTCGATAGTCAACTCATTATTAATATTAATGGTACGCTGAAGGTCCTCGACAGACTCAACCATTTTCGTCTTCAGACTTTCCACCTCTTCACTTGCGAAGGGACTATAATCCAATGTTGAATAATCATCAAAGAGTGAGCCTACATGTCAACAAAAGTATCTAGACCTTAAAGAGTACCAATATAAGTAACAATTTCCCTATTGGCTGAGGAGGTAGCAAAACGATAGAGATAGGTGGACGCCAATGTTGGTTGTCTAGTCCAGTACTTTTGTCTTCTGTATAGGTTGTCTAATCTTCTATAATCAGATGGAGCGTCCTGTCACATAGAAGGGAGCGCCCAGTCTAGTGGTTCATTAACATATGTTGTGTTGTAACTGTAACTATTTTTTTTTGTTGTAATTGTTTTCGTTTTCATTATAAATTTTATTGTTCGCAATAAACTTAACAATTTTGCACAACTCTATCTTCTCCTTTTATCATCTGTGCTTCCCTATCAGAATAGAATTTCTTGAATCTTCCCAAGAAATTGGTATCAAAGCTTCGATTCAAGAACATTTTTACATCTGTGTTTTGGTAGATTAAGTCATCAGTGATCAACCATTCTATTTGTTATATGTTTGTGCTGCATCTTCAAGATTTTATCAAGAAGATGGTCAACACAATCAAAATAGAGAAGTTCATAGGGAAGAATAGCTTCAACCTTTGGCACATCAAGATGTGAGCTGTAACGACCCGCCTCGTTGCTACGATATCACTACTCTAAACATATAATTTTAAAAATTTAAATGAAAGCTCTATTAATTTGATTATGAAAATGAAGGTAACTTTTTTTTGCGATAATACACCATAAAAAATTCACATGCCATATCATAATTCAGTTTTTACATATATCTAAGTCTTGAATTTACATGCCCGATCAAGAGAATCAAGGAACCAACTAAGAAAGATTTAATAACAAAATGCTACTCTCTCCCAAAATAAATTTCAACGTTATCACGTTGGCATGGCGGTCCAACAAAAGGATTCCCTCCAACATCACCTACTACTACTCATCTGCTCCCATGAACGAAGGTTCGCGATCATCACAGGTATCAACCACACAGTACAAAATTGCAAGGGTGAGTTTATTGTAAAGATCAACAAATATAAATGACCACAATTAGAAAGAAAATGATAACAAACCATTACAATCAATCTTAATATATCCATCAGTTTAACATAATTTAACAAACTAGACATCAACTTTTCAACAATTCAGATCAATTATGCTTAGAATGATGCATGTACTTGACTCAACTCTCAAATGCATTGTAGTATCATTCATCAGGAAATAGCCTAAGTGTGTCCACATAACACTCTCAGTTAGGAAAATGATGTAATAATTGATCGAGGTCACCCTGTCGTGCACAGGCATGTCCCCTCCCTTGGTGATCAATCTGAGTCTTAAGGGAGTTTGAAACCGAGTGATATTCCCCCAAGTACCTGCATTTTTTCCTCATGAAAAACCACAAGTACTTACTGTCACCATTTATACTATTTCCATGCAATTATGAAGTATGAAACATCGGCCCATCAATGCACTAACCGTGGATAGTTAAAAATTCTAAGCAATCCATTTGCCTCTCCAAGGATGCTTAAAATTCTTAAACCAAACGTCTTCCCTCTCCAAGGATATCCAATAGGTCACTGCACCCCCATCTACATACACAACATACATCGTCAACATCAACATCATCTCTCATTGATATCATCATCAACATCAACATCATCTCATATTAATATAATCATCAATATAATCTCATTTCAATATTATCAACATCATAAACAATCGCATTCCGCATATATACATACAACACATGCCTAAGATTCACATTCCTCGAGTCCTCAAACAACACAAAATCTCATATATTCACAATCCATAATACCACAAGACTAATATTTTAGGAAAATTCTAAATTAAAGAGGAGAACTATAATATACAAAATAAACTTATGCCCATTTAAAATTTAATAAAGAAGTAAATAGGAGAACAAATTATAAGATTTTGTGCAGATTCTCCTTTGTAATTAAGAATTTTTCTAAAAAATCTAATCATTATAACAACAACATCATTCACAATTTCATTCATCAATAACAAATATATTGCATCTCATTAGTTTAAAACACGGTTTTTCTTGAAAACCAGCATGCAACAGGGACAAACATACATCTCCATAATTGGGTTCCTTGACCCCAACTATGGTATCAAAAGCTGTAAACAAATAATAAACTTCTCTCGCCAATCTATATCCCTCTATTAGCTTCTTCTAGCGTTGTTTTGAGATCTCTCAGGTTCACATCTTTTGGTCCAAACACAGAGCTTTATATACCAAATCTAAGATAATTTAGTATAGATTTCGAAGACAAGGTTAATATTAACGCTCGGGGTCAAAAACCCATTCAAAAAGATGTTTTTGGAGTCTACATCATAAAGACATCATTTTCAAATTTTGATCACACCAATGTGATTGGGGTTTAGCAAAGGTCATGAAAATGATATCAATTTTATAAAAAGAAAAATTTTACAACATCTAATTTTCAAAGGTCTTTCAAAGGAAGTGTAAAAACATTCAATTACAGTACGCAAATCACAAGAGATACTAAGATAGAATTAAACTAACTAGGACAAGACAAGGAAATCATGGTTACCTTGAAAAAACCACAAAATGAGGATTGGAGGCTTTGTTCTCTACCGAATCCTCAAGTTGAGTTTTGAAGATTTTGAAAATAATAGGAATACTTGTAAACAACCAAGAGGGGGGTGAATTGGTTGAACCTTGGTAATTTAAAATTTTACAAATCAGAGTTTTCCACAGGATCTTTATCACTTTAAAATTGTTTTCAAATCAACCAATCTTATATTCAATTAAATTCCTTAGTCAAGAAAACCAATAGACAATTGAAATCTTTTCTGTGCAACTAGTTTGAATCAAAAACCAAAGCAATAAGAGATGATGAGAATAGAATAAAGATCAGCCATAATTTTATACTGGTTCACTTCAAACACTATGAAGCTACATTCAGTTCTTCCACTCAACACTAGAATGGAGTTCCACTATTGCAAATAATATTCTTACAAGATATTACAAGCCTCTCTTTATCAACCCTAGATAAAGTTCAAAGATCTAAAACACTATTAGACTCTTAGAGAGCAACCCCACTGAGAACACTACTCAGCAACCTCTAGAGAAACCCTATCTCTAACTATCATGAAAGAAACCCATTTACAATAAGCCAATCTTTACAGAAATTGAATAATAGTGATACAACTGCAAAGTTTAAGGAAAGAAGTCACTTGATGATCCAATGAATGATGCACATATGAATGATTAATCAGGTTGTATGTTGAAAACAGATTCAGACCATTACTTCCTTAAAACTTTGTAAAGAACCTTCTTGCTTTTTCTTCAATTTAACAACTCATGAAAGTATTGTGAAAGAAAGAACCTTATGAACCCAGAGAATCACTAAAGAGAGTTTGAAAAGCCTTTGAATGCTCAGTAATACGAATTGGTCAAGTTAGAAAAATAGCTGAGCCAAAGGTCTATTTATAACAAACTTTTATAACTGTTGGTAATCGATTAAATACGCTCCTGTAATCGATTATTTTACTTATATAATCGATTAAATCAAGCTTGTAATCGATTAAGGTGTTCATAAAAATTCTGGGTATGGTTTTCAATCAAAATAATCGATTAGTACGATGAGTAATCGATTACACCAGAAAAATGTTCAAAAATAAAAGTACAATTGTAACGCCCCCTTCCTCCCGAGGGTCATTACCAAACATAATCACTCACAAAAATATCATCAATCAGAGTTCTAAGCAGTTTGGAAGCACATAAATATAAGAGTGACATCAACAAATGTCATCATCAGATACACTGTACATATCATATGGTGAATATACATAATCTCTGTTTAGGTACAAAACTGTACAAATAACCCCTCAGGGTATAACAAAATCAAACTACAGGCTAGGTACAAAACATCAGAGCCACATGCTCATATCATCTAGCCTA
>PYAF01006153.1:2453-28947 GCA_007407185.1 Glycine tomentella
TTTGTTTAAATGCCTGAATGAGAATTTGGAGTATAATGTGGTCAAGTCTTGATTAATTGCTGAAATAAAATCAGGCCCTTCAATAATTTGCATGATGTGATGTGATTAAGGCATAGGTGCATTGATTTGATCTTAGATATATGTATGACTGTTTAATGCTTGAAGTGTGCTTGAATTAGTGACTTTGGTGGAAGACCACAATGCTGAATGTTGTGAGAATGAATTAGTAGAAATTTCATGTTAGCCACAATCATGGTTACCTTGGTATGAATGAATGGTTTCAAGAATTGAATTGTTGATATGACTCATATAATTGCTGTGTGGATTAATTGAATACATTAAGCTTTGCAATTGCTTGTTCTGAATCCGTGACTTTGAAAGGAACTTGCAACGCTTGAAATATCAATAGCTTAACCCAATAGTTAGTAACTGTGTTGCATGAGATGGCTTAATTTTGTTTGGCTTGGGATATGGACAGAATATAAATCTGGGAATGGTCAAGCATGGGTTTGGGTTCTAAAGTGTAATAAAATGCATGGTTATGGCCAGAATTCAAAACCCAGCAGTTGCATGTAGTTACTTTGATCTGTTAACTTTTGATGTAAACTGCATTGATTTGGTATGATAAGTTGAATGCTTGCCTGATGGTGAACTGATTGAAGTGAACTAAATTGTGGTGGACACATTAAAGTGGTGTGAATAAAATGATGAAATTATATCTGTTTAGTGTATGAAAAGCACAGAAATATGGGAATGTTTGACCCATCCCTTGCTTGTACATAAACTGCATTGAACTGATTGAACTGTGCTTTTAGTGTCAAAATAAATCGACCCACTTGTGGCTGGAAACTTAAACTGCTTGATACTGATTTTCTTGCTGCGATTGAATTTCGTTTTAAGTTGATGTCCCAACAGAATTAAATCTGGGAATTGTTGACACTAATACATGGACTAACTTTGAATAAACCAAAAGCAAGCTGAATTTTGATTTGACAAATACCACTACTATTTGACATCTGTGGTTTAACTGAATACTTGCTTTTTGATATTAGGATCAGTGATTAGTTAAAAGGCATAACTGATTGGTAGGATATTAAAACTTGCACTGATTGATAATGGTTGACTTGTGGGAAACTATCCTGTAACTTAAATTGTTTTGAATCTGGGAATTACAGACATTATGAACTGAACTGCGCTTTGAATGTAATGAATCACTGATTGTTGTTGATCTGACCCAATGAAGGAAACAAATCTGGGAATTAAACTTGTTGAACCATGCATCTATATTTGGATTTTTTTCTGAGTTTCAGGGAAAACAGGTAGCCAAAGGAAAGAAGAAGATCACTACTGGAGGCGGAAGCAAACGGGCCAGGGTGACAGACTATGATGAGGCCAGATTCAGAACCGCTGAATGTCAGGAGAAGTTTGACACCTGATATCTCTAGAAGAAAATCATACTAGAGAAGAAGATTATGTGGGAAGTCCTGCCAGAGGGGAACCCAGTTTTAGAAGTCATCCTCAGACGACAGTGGCAACGATTAGTGAGCTTCCCAGAACCCAGTTCCAGCATGATCCTGAAGGAATTTTTGGCAAATGTTGACCCAGACACAGTAGCCAGGAGTAGGATGTCTTGGGTTAGGGGTGTCTAGGTTTCATTTGATGAGAAGGCGATAGAGAGCATATTGGACACCCGGGATGACCCATTCGAGGGCTGTGACTTCATCCATCTCTACCTCAGGATGCAGCCCGACGCTTTGACAAAGATGTACAGGGAAGACGTGCCCCAGCTGGCTACCACCATCCGCAGGGCCATCACCGGCCTTTACACAGCTTGGAAGCCCAAACCAGGGCTTGATTATATTCCAGAGAAGATGCAGAAGCATGATTTGGTTGGAGACGCAGCTTTCTGGCACCAGTTCATCAACCACATAGTCATTCCTTCTACAAATATGACTGATGTGAATGTTGAGAGGGCGGTCCTGCTATACACTCTTCGAGGTGAAGGTAACCTCCACATTTCTAACCTTCTGTCTAATCGCATTCTTCATATGATTCAGGATGCCAGCAGCAAATCCCTGCTGGCACATTCATCTTTGATTCTACACCTGTGTCGACATGCGGGTGTGGAAATCGATGATGATAAGCCCATGGACGTTCCGATCTCCCCACTCATGGTCCACAAGACCTATTTGGACGCCATGGAGACAGCGGCTGATGAGCAGGTCATCCGAGCTTCGAAGCTCAAACCTGAGGAGCTTGCAACCCACAGACCTCGAGATGCACCAGCACCAGATGACCCTCAGCCAGCCCAGTCAGCAGAGATTCCACCACCAGTTATAGCTCCTCCCGCAGCTCCTGCATCCACACCACTATATGAGGACTCACCGAGTCTCTTAGCCTTTCAGGAGTTCGTGCGCACACAGATGACCTTACAGACGTGCATGTGGGATGCTGTCTGCAGACACTTAGGCATTTCTCCATCGGAGTACCAGATTCCAGCTCCACCACCAGTAGCACCAGCCACAGAGATTCCTCTTGGACCCTCCGCTGCAGCAGCCACAGAGCCTACTTCTTCAGAGGCTGCAGATGTTGTAGAGAGAGGAGAGGGAGAGGAGTGAACAAGATTTTTCTTATTTTTATGTTTTTCTGGTTTTTAGGTTTTATTTTGGATTATGCATTGACATTCCATACATTATGCACACTTTTACATTTCTGCACATTTATATATATAGTATAATTTCTGATTCATCTTTTGCAAATAAAAGCTGTTTAGACCAATGTTTCGAGTTGGATGCGATTTTCCAAATAATGCTGAAATTTTCCAAAGCGCTGTGACCTTATTTGTTGTTGCTGGGGACAACAACATATAAATCTGGGAATGGTCGTTACGCATTATTTTGCAAATCACAGTCAAGGAACAAATGACGTCTAACAGAATTTTTCAAAAATAAAAATAAATAAGCAGCACATCAGATTTTTCAGAAGAAAAAGTGAATGGACACAGTGATGGATAGGATTTCTTTGATGAAAGCTTAAATGAAACATAGCATGAACTGCATGATACATGAATGGAATTATGATTGTTGGTATGTGAAATGCATGTTGAAGTTGAAATGATGCTGGAAATAAAGTCAGCTGAGATTGACTTGAGTTTTAACACCTGTGAGGATTTGAGCCAAACAACGGTAATTTTTCTTTCCGAGAGACTCGATTTTCATGGTACTCTAGAACTTGAATTGTTTCTCTGGATGTAGGTGTGACTTGATATGATTAAGGCAGATATTTCTTCTAAAACCAGGGCCAAATTGACTCACCATCAGTTATTTCCCATTTGTACCTCTTTTGAGCCTGAGCTTTTCATTTCGAATTACCCAAATCAGAGCCATATCCAGTTGACCAACCTCCCTGAGGCTAGAAAAAGTGTGATATAAGTTCATGACAGCAGAAAAACAGGGAATTGTCCATCAAAGTATGAAGGAATACAAGTGAATCCAATTGGTTGTGAAGAACAGGAATAAACAAGCATAGTCCAAGTTGGAAAACAATAAGTCCATCAGTTGGAAATTTAAGAAGTTGCAGTAATTGTTCAATTTTGTTTATGTTTACTTTAATTTTAATATAAAAAAATTCAAAATCAAAAAGAAAGTTATTGTTATGTTTTTTCTTAGAATAAATTGTTGAATAAAGTACCAGGTTTTGAAAAGGAAGACAAGGAACATGGATGACCACAAGAATTGGACTTAGGGACTGGATCTAGCCTCTTGTAAGCTACTTTTCCAAAGAATTTCCTACCCTTAGCCCAGCCACGTTACAAGCCGGAAAGACCTTTTGATCAAGTCGTGCTTGCAGCTGTTGAGAATATTTTCAAGCTTATGGTAGTGCTGTGACATTGTTGAGTAAAGAGAGTAATCATAGCCTGATACACTTGAGTGAATGAGTGGATTAAACACAACTTTTGTGAGGAATACTCAAGTACTCTCATGAATTGACAGCATTGAAAGTGCCATGGAAAGCTTTGATTTGAATTTGATCATACACAACATGATAATTTTTAGGATTGTAAAATGTGGTTTTGTTTGATCATTGATTCTTGCTTATTCTTGAATTCTTTCTGTTGCTAGGGACAACAACTTTCAAATCTGGGAATTGTTTGACGTGTTGCAAACACATCTTAGTTTTAGGCTAGTTTTAGGTTATAATTTAGATAAATAGTTAGGAATTAGAATAGAATTAGTTAGATTATTATTATATTTGTTTTTAAACTCAATTCATTACCAATTGTGCATTTCAAGTCTAAAAAGAGGAAGTTCAAAGCAAAAGAAGGAAGAAAACAAGATTCAAGGTCTCGCACGAGTCGCGCCAGAGGAAAAATTGAAGGCCCCAATTTCGAAGACTCCACGCTATCAGCGTGGAGGTTCACACCATTAGCGTGACTAGGCCACAAGAACCGCGCCAACAGTGCCAGGAACCGTGCGAGTCGCGCCAGAAGCTCAGCATCAAGCAATACTTGTGTGGACTTCACGCGATTAGCGTGAAATACCACGCTATCAGCGCCATCATTTTGAAAGCCCCGCGCGATCAGCGCGGGACCTGACGCCATCAGTGTGGAATTGACTTCTTACCTGATTTAAAATGATCTGTTTCGAGATTTTGCACAGTTTTAGGCTTTGTTACTATAATTAAATCATTCTATAAATACAAGGCCTCTAGGACTGATTAAGACACACTGAATAATCTGGGATTCATCTATAATCATCTATTCCATCATTCTAAACCTCTGGAAGTCAAGAATCAAAGCTAGGATTGCAGCAGAATCATGTATTATTCAACAGCTGTTGTGTTCTTGAGGCCTATGTCAGGCTAAACCTTGAATTGTGGTTAGGCCAAGAACCGATGTAAACTCCTCTGTAACTTGACTGGTATTGAATGAGATTATTATGTTTGCTTTAATTTATTCTGTTGTTCATTGTTTTATTCTTGTTTAGAATTGGCCATTCTATCTAAGTGCCAAGGGTTAGGATTCGCAATGGGGACGTTGGGGTTCTAATTTCTGACATGAATAAATTAACAGTTGTTCATTGCCTAGGGATAAGGATGCGTGGTTGCAGAACTTTATAATAAACTCTTTCAATTGCTTAACTCGATAGAATTCACTAAGGGATTAGGTTTTCGATTCAGGTTAAAGGGTTAATTCGCTAAGGAATTAGGGATTAACTAATCTAGGAAAGATTTATTCTCTGAGTAAACAGAATTGATTAAATTTATTGACTAGTTAAGTGAAAGAGGTAGGGATCAAAGGGGATGGTGCCTAACCACAATCATTCATTCCATTGGTAACAACCCAACTATTTACTACATTTACTTCTTTTCAATTTACTTTCAAACACTCAACACACAACAAATTCTTCACAAATAATTTCTTTTTATTTCCAATTGCATTGACTGCAACTTGCTGTAAATTTCACCCCAATCCCTGTGGAGACGATACTCTACTTACCTCCTTTTATTACTTGAAACGAGCGGTGCACTTGCCGTGTGCTTATTTCGCAACAATAATCAAGAAAAATGGTCTTGCTTTATCTAAAACTAAAATCAATCTTTTCCAAACAAAAATTTGTTTTCTTGGTCACAACATCTACCAGGGCACAATCACTCCTATTAATCGTGCCATAGAGTTCTCAACCAAGTTTCCAAACCAAATAATCGAAAAAAACCCAACTCCAACGTTTTCTCGGCTGTTTAAATTATGTTGCTGACTTCTTTCCTTAGCTGAGTAATCTAGCCAAACCCCTCTATGATCGTCTCAAAAAGACCCCTCCTCCGTGACCAATGTTCACACTGATCTGGTCAAACAAATCAAGTCCCAGGTCAAAAATCTTCCATGTCTTGACCTTCCCAATCCTTTGGCCAAAAAGATTGTTGAAACTGATGCCTCTGACATTGGTTATGGTGGTATCCTCAAACAACCTGTCAATGGAAAAGAACAAATAATTGCATTTACTTCAAAACATTAGAATCCTGCCCAGCAGAATTATTCCATAATTAAAAAGAAGTTTTAGCAATTGTTTTGTGCATATCAAAATTTCAATCTGATTTGCTTAATCAAAGGTTTTTAGTTCATGTTGATTGTAAATCTGCAAAAGAGATTTTACAAAAAGATGTTAAAAACCTTGCATCTTGTTAAATATAGGAACCCTTCACACTTAACTAAGAGGAGGGGTGAATTGGTTAGGCTTGGTAAATTTAAAAGTTTATTGATCAAAAATAGAGTTTTTCCCTTTGTGGATCTTTATCACATTAGAAACAAAGAACTTTTATCAAAAGATGAACCCAAAAGATGTAATGCTTCAAGAACCAAGATGTAAATCAGAATTCACAAAGAAGATAATCAAATATGCAAAAAATAAAGAACACACAACAATTATACTGGTTCACTTCAAACACTATGAAGCTACATCCAGTTTTCTTCTACTCAACACTAGAGTAGAGTTCCACTATTGTAAATTTTAGTTCTTACAAGATTATTACAAGTCTCCCTTTATCAACCCTAGATAAAGTTCAGAGATCTAAAACCCTATTAGATCCTTAGAGACCAAACCCAGCTGAGAACAGTACCCAGCAACACTTAGAGAAACTCTATCTCCAAAATTCAAGCAAGAACCCACTTACAATAGAAAATCAAATACAAGATTCAACAGAGAATTACAAACACAAAGAGTAAGGAAAGAAAGAACCTGATGATCCAAAAGATAATATGCATAAGAATGAATATACCAGGTTGAATGCAAGCACTAAATTCAGATCAAGCCTTTCCTTAAACTTTGACAAGAAAATCTTGCTTCACTTAATCATAAAGACCCATATTGGTGTTGATGGAAGCAAGAACTTAAGAACCCAGAAAAATCACTTTGTGAAAGCTTAGAATGCCTTTAGAATGCTCAGAATTCGAAAAACTCAAGTTACCAAATAAGCTGAGCAAGGATTCAATTTATAGAAAGATTTGTAACTGTCTGTAATCGATTAAATGCGCTCCTGTAATCGATTATTTCGCATATGTAATCGATTACACACGCTCCTATAATCGATTAAAGTGTTCAAAAACATTCTGGGCATCACTAACGAGTAATTTAATCGATTATCCCGACGTGTAATCGATTACTCCAGACAATATGTAAAATGAGTTTGTATTAAGTAATCGATTACAATAATTGGTAATCGATTATACCAGGCATCCTGTAAAACATGTTTGTACTATGTAATCGATTACAATGAATGGTAATCGATTAAGACAGTCATCATGCAAAACATGTAATGAACTAAGTAATCGATTACAATAAATGGTAATCGATTATACCAGCGTGGTGCTATTTTCTGCATGAGTAATGTAATCGATTACGGCTTAGTAGTAATCGATTAAAAAGGTCATAAAGGCAAATTATTTCCATTCTAAGTTAAAATAATCGATTAATCCGATAGTGTAATCGATTAAACTGTTCTTGATAATTTTTCAGAAAGCTTCAAGAACAAAATAATCGATTCTTTGCTTGTTTTAATCGATTAAAGCAGTGCAATGCTATTTTTCCAAAAAACACTTAGCTTATTTCATGATTCAAAACAATTACTTAATGCCTTTGTTATTTAAACCTAAATGCTTATGAATGGTATGAACGCAATGACTTGGATCATCAGAAACTTCTTTCCTTTTACACTTAATCATAAGCTTTTCTTGAAATCTTCAAACCATGTTGAAAGCCCAAAACATTTCCAAGTCTTCAATCCTCTTTATGCTTCAAGTAACTCCCCCTCAAATCAACACATCTAAACAGATTTTTGCCAGATTGCAAGCTATTTTGAGTATCTTTGATTTTGATATTGAATTCCTCAAAGGTACCTTAAACTCTCTTCCTAATTATCTTACCCGTGAATATTTACAGGGGAGACAACAGCCGTAGTATAATGCCAGATTCAGTCAAATCTTCCTCTTCACGAGGGAGAGGCAGAGGCAAGAGTTCAAAACCTCGACTAGCTGTAGCTGGTTTAATCGCCCATTCAGGATCTTCATCCAAACAGGAAGAGGATCTGAAAATCCAATCAAAATCTAGGTCATCTACCCAGTCTGGGTCATCAACTCGGAAATTACCTCAATCTATTACTAGGTCTTCCATCCAGAAATCCAAACCTTAATCCATTACTGAGCCTGTCACTCAGAAATCTAAACCTCAATCACAAACGAAGGCAGACTATGCCATGCCAATCCAAGTCCTTTTGGCCCTTCAGGAGCAGGGTCTTACCCACCTTCCAAAAAGCCTTCCATCCAAAACTTGGGCTGACATTACTTCTGAAGATGAAGATAATGAAAGCCTTGCAACCATGATTAGAAACCTATCCCAATCACCCATAATCGTAAACCAACCAAAAGGCAAAGCCATTGTTCAGCAACCCGAACCATTGGCAGTTCAAAAACCTAAACCTCAAACCAAGTATGTCCCAAAATCCAAGTATCAGGACGTCGTTCAGATGGAACCTGAGTTTTGGGATCCTAAGCCAAGCAGAGTCCCCCAGAAAATCTTCCCTAAAGATTTTCAGGGTAATCAATTTCACTATATGCCAACCTCTTTGCTCAAGACGAGACATTTTTACGAGTTTATTATGGTCGACACAAACTCAGTCCAAATTAAACATCATAAAAATAAAGACTCTGAGCAAATCGCTTATTCAACGCTACAAATCCTCAAGGTTTTATCACCTAAAGAATTTGGAGAGTTGATTAAAATAAAAAGATTTTCTCAAAACTATGATCCCATTGGTTTTTCTTATTGGGATTATCAAACTGCCTGGTATAATGTCTTCAATTTTCAGAATAAAGACTTTATGCATTCATAGCTTATTTATTTTAAACAAAATGTCCAATACAAGTTTCCCCAGTGGTTTTTGCAGTGGTGGAATTTTTATGGACCAATCCTTGAGATACTCCCTTCCGAGGTAGTGTCTGGCCTGACAATCTTTACTAAGATGTTTGAGCACCCTGATAATGATCCATTTCTGGTGGACTTACACTTCTTCATCAAATTGTCTCTCGCCTGGATCTTCCAATGGCGATATGTCTATGGTAATGTAACAATCAAGGGAGAATTGTCGATGCTTTGCAGACAAGCTCTTGTCAAGTGGTGGTTTCAATTTGATCATTCAAGAGCTAATCCTGAATAGGTATTGCTTTGGTTTAAACAACACCCAACTCTAACCAAAGCAGCAGATCCAGAAGCGTGCAAGTTCCTCAATCAAAGATCACAGGTCATAGTAGCCTTGGCATCTTCTACCTCAAAAGAAAAGTTCAGGGAAAATATGAAGATGATCTTTAATATTTTCGAAAAGGAGAATGAAGATGCCTACTCCTCATCCAAGAAGCCAACCAAAGAACCCGCCAAAGCCTCCTCACAATCATCGGACGACTTCTACCAGAATGAAGACGACTGCTTTTGCATCAATCTTGAAGACGACTGACGACAGCCTAAAATCAGCATTACATCATCATTTCCTGCGACAGATTACTGTGCAGTACTATTCACTGTAGCGGTAGGTTTTCCGATTTTGGTTACTTGAACTGTAGAAATAGGAAATGATTTGTCTATTTAAAGGCTGCGTCCCGCAATCTGTAATTAAGTTTTTTAGTTTCCTTTTCAGAGAGTTCTCCCTAGGTATACCTCTGAGTCCAGCATTCTATTATCCAATCTTTGTAATCTTTTTTGAGAAATAAAATCTTATTTTGTCATATTGCATGTTTTGTTTCTATAACTAAAATCTTCTTTTCTCATCTACTTCCTCTCATCCGACGGCTTGCCGCGCTTGAGAGTTTCACTTATTTTATGTTATAATATTATATTGTTGTTTTGTTGTTCTGGTAGCCATGTGAGTTATATATATATGCCATAGGGCAAAGAGACTAAGACAGATAAAGCATCAATGGAAAGCATGAACAGAATACAAAATTCACATGGCTACGCTACAAATAATATGCAGATATATAAATTTAAAGCATAAAAATAAAGTGAAACTCTCAAGTGCGGTAAGCTGTCAAGATGAAAGGGAGTGAACAAGAAAAGAAGAATTTAGTTACAAAATAAAAATATGCAAAATGAGAAAACAAAATTTTATTTCTCAAAAATAAAGATTACAAAAGATTGAAACTCAGAGGTATACTTAAGGAGAACTCTCTAAAATAAAAAACTTAATTACAAAATAAGGGACATACTCCTTTTAAAGACAAATAAAATTCCTGTTGCTATAGTTCTGGTAAGTCAAATCGGAAAACCTACCGCTACAATGAACAATACTGAACAGTAATTAGCCGCAAGAAAAGATGATGTCATGCTGGCGTCAGTCTTCTGCTAGATTGATTCTAGAGCAATCATCTTCATTCTGATAGAAGTTGTATGATGATTGAGAGGAGGCTTCCGCTGGTTCTTCGATGAGCTTCTTTGATGAAGAACAAGCATCTTCATTCTGCTTCTCCAAAAGATTAAAGATCATCTTCATCTTCTCGATAAACTTCTACTTCGAAGTGGACTGTGCCAAGGTTGCCAGAGTTACTGATATTTGATTGAGAAACTTGCACGTTTCAGGGTCTGTTGCTTTGGTCAATTTTGGGTGACTCTTGAACCAAAGAGATACTTGGTCAGGATGAGCCCTAGAGTGATCGAATTGTGAGCACCATTTTACAAGAGCTTGCCTCCTGAGCATTGGGAATTGTCCTTTTACAGAGACATTACCAAAAGCATAGTGCCATTGAAAGATCCAGGCTAGAGATAATTTACTAAAGAAGTGTAGATCCACTGGGAATAGATCATCAAGATGCTCAAACTTCTTATAAAGGTGGTTAAGCCTAATACTACCTCAGAAGGGAGTATCTCAAGGATTGGTCCATAAAAATTCCACCAATGCACAAACCACTGAGGAAACTTGTATTGAACGTTTTGTTTAAAATAAATAAGCCAAGAATGCATAAAGTCTTTATTTTTGAAAATGAAAGACATTATACCAAGCAGTTTGATAATCCCAATAAGAAAACCCAATGGGATCATAGTTTTGAGAAATTTTTTTAATTTTATTCAAATCTCCAAATTCTCTAAGTGTTAAAACCTTAAGGATTTGTAGAGTTGAATAAGCAATTTGGTCAGAATCTTTATTTTTATGATGTTTAATCTGGACCTAATTGGTATCAACCAGAATAAATTCATAAAAAAAGTCTTTTTTTGAAAAGTGAGATTGGCAAATAATGAAATTGATTACCCTGAAAGTCTTTAGGGAAGATTTTCTGGGGGACTCTGTTGGGTTCAGGATCCCAAAATTCAGGTTCCATCTGAATAACATCCTGATACTTGGTTTTTGGGATGTACTGGGTTTGAGATTTAGGCTTTTGAATTGCCAAGGGTTCAGACTGCTGAACAATGGCTTTGCCTTTTGGTTGATGAAGGGTCAAAGGGGTTTCTTTTAGATTTTTGATCATGGTTGCTAAGCTTTCATTTTCTTCTTTTTCAGAAGCAATGTCAGCCCAAGATTTAGAAGGGAGGCCTTTGGGAAGATGGGTAAGACCTATCACTTGAAAGGTTAAGAGGGTTTTAATGTCCATGGCATAATCAGCCTTTGGTTGAGGTCGAGGTTTTGATTTATGAGTAGATGACTCAGTAAGAGATTGAGGTAACCGGGTAGATGACCTAGATTTAGATTTATCCTTGGAATCTTCTTCTGGTTTAGATGAAGATCTAGACCCTATATGGGTGATTAAACCAGCCACATCTAGTCTGGATTTGGTGCTCATGCCTTTCCCTCTTCCTCGTGAGGAGTGAAAACAATATGAATACACACAATAACCAAGAAGGGGGGTGAATTGGTTTAAACTTGACCTTTTTAAAAAAACTTTATCACAATTAAACCAAGAATGCTACAATCAATCAAACCACTCAGCCCAAGAAAACAATTACAAAAACTTCACTTGTTGAGTAATAAGAATTCACCAAGAACCACAGATTAAGATAGCTAGAAGAGATTAAAAGATAGAGATCAACACAAGAACTTATACTAGTTCACCTTTCAATAAGAGAAGCTACATATAGTTTCACTAAATCAAAATCTGTTTTTTACAAGCTTTACAACAATCACCCTTTATCAACCCTAGATAAAGAACTGAAATCTAAAACACTATTAGACTCCTAGTGATCAAGAACTAGAGAACCCTTCTCTGTTCTTCCCTCTAGAGAAATCCACTCTATAAAAAGCTTCAAGAACCCTTTGTAAAAGTTACAAACAACCAAAAATACAAAAAACGAATTTACAAGCAAATCTAATGGAGAGAGACAACCTGATGATCCACTGAATATGAATGAATATGAGTTACCAAACAGGATTGAAATGAAAAAAAAAATTCAGAACTTCTTCTCCAAAAAGCTTTTTTGTTGTCTTGCCCAAGAAATCTTTCAACACACCATGAAGATTTGATTTTGTGGGTCAAACACTTTAGAACTCAGAGTAACCTTTCTCAATCTCAGAATACTTATAAAGACTTTGCAAATTTTGTAAAGCTATGATCTTGTAAGTTTCAGAAAACTCACTATCTATTTATAACAAATTGATGTAACTGAATGTGATCAATTAAATCACATAAGTAATCGATTAAATCTTCATTTGTAATCGATTGAAAATAAATTTAATCGATTAAAATGTTCTTCAGTTTTCTGGAAATGTTATATGAACAAAGTAATCGATTATTTCGACCTATAATCGATTACTACATGGATTCATTGTTCCATAAATGAACTAAGTAATTGATTACTAATAAATGGTAATCGATTAACACAGTCAAGTCATGTTCTATGTTTATACTGAGTAATTGATTACTTAATGCTAGTAATCGATTATTTTGTTCTTCAAGGCTCAGGTAATAAATAACCAATATGTGGTAATCGATTAATATAGTGAAAAATAGTTTTTCCAAAAACTTAAAACCATGAGCACTTTACTTTGATGCAATCGTGAAATCTTAAACCTTTTCACAAACCATGTGCTTTTGTAAAATCATGAATGCAAGTAACTGAATGTTTATGCAATGCAAAGGATCGTAGGATGATTCTCTCCTACATCAAGCAATTACAAATTCCTTCAATTGAGTGACATGTACAAAGCTAAAACACTCATTCATCTCCAGCATGTATCTTGATCCACCTTCATGCTCCCCCTGTATTTAACATGGAGGAAGATTTAACTGAGTCTAGCATTTGGCTATCACTGATTTCTCCCCTGAAATATTCACGAGTAAGATAATCAGGTAGAGAGTTAAAGTTACCTTTGAGGAATTCAATTTCAAAAACAAAGATACTTAAAATTGCTTGTCTTCTGGCGAAAATTTGTTTTGATGCAAGGTTTTTAACATCCTTTTGTAAAATCTCTTTAGAAAACTTACAATCAACACGGATTAAAAACAATTGATTTAACAAATCAGATTGAAATTTAGATATGCATAAAACAATTGCCAAAACTTCTTTTTTAACAGTTGAGTAATTATGCTAGGTAGGATTCCAATGCTTCGAAGTAAATGCAATTATTTGTTCTTTGCCATTGATAGACTGTTGAAGAATACCACCATAACCAATATCAGAGGCATCAGTTTCAACAATCTTTTTGGCTGAAGGATTAGGGAGGTAAAGATAGGGAAGGTCTTTGACTCTAGATTTGATTTGTTGGACAAGATTAGTATGGACAATGGTCAATGAATGGGGTGTCTTGTCGACACGATCATAAAGGGGTTTAGTAAGATTACTTAGTTGCGGAAAGAAGCCAGTCACATAATTTAGACAACCAAGAAAACACTGAAGTTGGGGTTTTTCAATAATCCGGTCAGGAAATTTGTTTGAAAACTCAATAGCACGATTAATAGGGGTGATAGTTCCTTGGTAAATATTGTGACCAAGAAAATGAATTTGTTTGAAAAAGATTAATTTTAGTTTTAGATAAGGCAAGACCACTTTCTTGATTACCTGAATGAAAATGTTAATGTGTTTAAAATGTTGATCAACAGATTGAGAAAACACAAGAACATCATCAATGTAGACAATGATAAAGGAGGAGTAAGGATTAAAAATGTCATTCATAATCTTCTGGAATTCTGAAGGAGCATTTTTTAATCCAAAAGACATAACTTTTCATTCATATTGTCCAAAAGGGATAGTAAAGGTTGTTTTATAACAATCACTATCCTTGATTTGAATTTTCCAAAATCCAGATTTCATGTCGAATTTAGAAAAGATTTTAGCAGAGAAAAGACGATTAAGAAGATCCTTCTTATTCGGAATCGGATAGCGGATCCATTGAAGGGCTTGATTGAGAGGGTTATAATTGACAACTAAACGAGGAGTGCCTCATTCAATTTCGGCTTGTTTGTTAACATAAAAAGTAGAACAAGACCAGGCACTTTTGCTTTTCCTGATTAATCCCTTCTCTAGAAGGTCCTATACTTCCTTCTGGCAATGGACAAGGAGTTCTTGACTCATTTGGATGGGTCTAGCCTTGGTAGGGATTTGTTGATCATTAAAATCCTTTTTATACAGAAGATCAACAATGTGTTGCTTTCTTTGCCAAAAAGCATTAGGAAGATTAGCACAAATAGAATTTTGGATTTGATTTATCAAAGACTTAATTTTATTCTAAATGATTGGTTGGTTAAGCAAATCATCTTATAAGAAATCTCTTTCTTAAGATAATTAATTTGATTTTGCTTATAAAACCTAATCGCGAGTCAATCTATCTATATATTCTTAATGCTACGAAGCCTTTTTCAAAGCCCGAAGGTGGACCTTATCACTTTTTTTTTTTTTAGTTTAGTAACCTAACCCGCTAGATACAAGTTTTGAAAAGGAAAGACATTCTTCAACGAGTGAAATCGAAACAGCCGCACAAGCATACACATAATCAGGCACGTCATATGCATCATCATTGGATTCAAATCTCTTACTATAGGGGTTTTAAGAAATTTGAAAGTAATGATTTTATCAGGATAAGTGGTAGAAATAGCTTTATCCGAAATTGTGATTGGAAAAATAGATTTAATAAATGGTGTTCCTAAAATAACCACATTTTAAAGATTTTTAAAGTTCCAACAATAATTTTGATTTTAATATAAAACATTTGAATTGTCAATTGATTAATTAATTCAAAAATCTTTGGAGGAATAACAAGAACAACTGAATCATTTGGAGAATCATTATCAGAGGGTTGATTATTCTGAATAGGTTCTTCCTCATCAGTTGGATTACCAGATTGCAAAACACTCAAAATGTTCTGGTGAACATTTTGTTGCTCTTTAATAAGGCGAATTTCAGCTTTCAGTTGTTTAACCTCATGCTGAAGTTCCTGGATGGTTATAGGTTTAACAATACTCCAGGATTAGAAATAGAATTAATCACCTCAAAAAGAAGATCTTGCTCCCTGGTAAGGACATTGATTTGGGAAGAAGAAGAAGGACAGTCTTCATCAGTCGAAGATAAATCATCCTTTTGAATTTGATTTAGATTTTCTGAAGATTGACCTTCAGAAGATTCTTTATCAGATTCTTCTTTAGAGGAGGATTCTACTAAGAGCTGATTAATTTGTTCTTCAATAGAGGGTTCAAGGTTGAGATTCCTAAGCTTCTTCTTAAGCCTACAATACTGACCTTTATGGCCAGGTTTGCCACAAGTCCAACAGACTACTGGCTTCTTAGGAATATTGACCTTATCAAAGGGAGGTTTTGTTTGGAATTCTCTCATAAGCTTCCTAGGTGGAGTTCCTGACTTATGACGATGATAAACAGATTTCTTGGGTTTCTGTCTATCAGGATTATGGTTATGCTTCTTGGATTTCCTAGGCTTGGAGCAAGGAAGACCAAACTGCTCACAGAAATTTCCCAAATCTCTGCGATTTTGAGCCTTTTCTTTGGCAAGCTGATATTGGATTTTATCATCTTGATAGATCTTTAAGTCTACCTTCTGGATATAAGCAATAAGTTGACCATAACTTAATTGCTTATAGGGGATCTCATTGTTGGGATGCTGACTACGGATCTTATCCCCTAAAGATTTAGGAAGACCAGTAAGAAATTTTTCTTTCCAAAAAGGTTCTTGGCTGTCTTCACGGGTAAAGACTCTAGTGCGGAAGGTATCCTTGTACCATCTAAAGTCAACCAAAGTCTTACATCTAAGATTGGAAAGAAGTTCGGCAGAACTATCATTCCACAGGCTGGAGTCACCTATGAAATGTTAAAACTATGGTAAAGATCAATTGATTGATAGAATCAGGCATAGGTTTACCTTCTTAGGTAAGAATAGTGTCATCATTTTCCATTTTGACAGTGCTCTGGATGGTAATTTTATGCTCCTCAAACAAGTAGTTATCCCACCAGCCTTTTAGTTGTCTAGTAAAACCAAAAACTAAAATATTTACAACAACTGCTTCTATACATTTAAGGGATGTATCTTAGGCTGTAGCAACCATGGTCATCTGCTGGAGGATATTGAGGATTTGGTACTCAGTTTTGCCATCTATGTTCCATTCATAGATATGGTTGGCATTAAAGGATTTTGAATGTTCCCTTTCTTCTAAGAGAGGATCAAGAGTGGTTGCCTTATTATAATACAACTTAGAAGGTTGCTTTGAATTGGGTTGATTTCTAGTATGATTAATCTGGACAGACCTATCAGAGTCCGAGTTACCAATTTCTGACTCAGCTTGGCTAAGGACGTTGATTTCCTTATCTTTGTCCTTTTAGGTTTCATGGCTAGATCTTGCCCTAGTGATGGTTGGTCTGGAATGAGCTTCTTACGAAGTCTGAGGAGTATCTTGGATGATTATAGAAGTTAATCCTTCAAGATTTTCCTTAACCTCATTAGAAGGGTGACTAGAAAGTTGGTTGAAAGCTTTGAGTTTAGCAAACTCTTTCTTAATCTTATCAGTCAATCTAAAAGGTTTAAAGATTGGGGTCTGAAAATTTCTAATCTCCGGTAGTATCCCGCTAAACCTTAAAAACTTCTTAAGCTTATCAAAAGGGTGACTATGAATCTCCGGTATTATTCCCCTAAACCCAGAAAACTTCTAATCTCAAAAACAGACTTAGGACTCTCCCACTTAAGAACAACTTCTACCTTAGAAAGATCTATAGCTATACCACCTTGGGATGTCACATGTCCTAGGAAACTTACTTTCTCTAACTAAAACTCATACTTGGACAACTTAGCATAAAGTTGTCGGTCCTTAAGGGTTTACAACACAATCCTCAAGTGCTCATCATGCTCCTCTCTAGTCTTAGAGTATACCAAAAATATCATTTATGAATACTACCACAATACTATCAAGGTAGAGATGAAAGATCCTATTCATGTAATCCATAAACACACCAGGGGCATTAGTAACACCGAAGAGCATAACTAAATACTCGTAATGACCATAACAGTTCCTAAAAGCAGTCTTCGGAATATCCTCAGACTTCACTCGAATTTGATGGTAACCCGACCTAAGGTTTATCTTACTAAACACACAAGCTCCTATTAGCGGTCCATAAGGTCATCTATTCTAGGCAAATGATACTTGTTCTTAATCGTTACTTATTCAATTGATGGTAGTCTACACACAACCTCATGGTTCCATCTTTCTTCTTCACTAACAACACTGGTGCTCCCCATGGAGACACACTGGGTGTCACAAACTGCTTATCCAACAACTCTTCTAACTATTTTTTTTAAGCTCAACTAACTCTATAGGAGACATCCTATAAGGGGCTATGGATATGGGTCTGGTACCAGGTATCAAATCTATAGAAAACTCTATCTCTCTCTCAAGCAATAAATCGAATATATCCTCAGGAAACACTTTTGGAAACTCTCTAACAACCGAGAGGTCGCCTAGAGAAACATTGGTCTCTACTTCTAGGTTGGACAAGATCATGTATACTTGAGCATCTTTTTTTAAAGATGTCACAATTTGGTTGGCAGAGATAAAAATCCCATTCTTACTCACTTTAGAATCACCAAACACCACAGTTTTATCAAAACAGTTTAACAAAACATGGTTGGAAGATAACCAGTCCATACCTAGAATAACATCAATTTGGCTGAGACAAACAAATCAGATTAATAAAGAATTTCCTACCAGAAATTTCTACAAGACAATTCAAACACGCAACGGAAGTCAAAACATAACCACTAGTTGAGGTTTCTACCACAAGATCACTACTCAAAGAAGACACAAAAAGTTTACGTTTCTCCACACACAAGCAAGATAAAAATGAATGAGTTGCACCGAGATCGAATAGCACAAGTAACGAAGAACACTTTGATAATTTGCAGCTTGCTTCACTTTAGGTTGCAAGCTATTCAGAAACTTCACACATTTTGAGCTTTCACCATCTCTTCCTTGTTTCTAACATCTTCAAGAAAGTATTTCTCCATAAATACCCGCTTGAAGGTTCCCCAGGTCATGACTTGACCTTCAGCCTCAAAGCTTGGAGAGCATCAGCTATTGTACCTACCATCCATCACTCCTTGCGCACACCATGAAATGAAAACATGGAAGGGATACACACACCAAAAGAACAATATAATTCTACACCCACTTAATCATTATAAAGAGTTGATGCCTCAAGAAATCACTTATCTACAAAAGTTCTCCCTTGAGACATTAACATTTATCATTCACTCTTTATATTCCTGACTGCTTGCCATAATGTCCCATTGCATTTCACAAATTATCCAGATGGCCAATCTGATAACTCATGACTAGGCATTGGAACTCATGGTATAATAGACATCAGGAATACAAACATGTCATAACCACACCAATAAATCTCCCCAACCTCCAACCTATGCATCACAACAATGTGCGCAAGTCTCAAACACAAATAACTAAAACCACTACCAAACATCCAATTACTCCAACATCAAACATTCAACAAGCAAACACAAAATGCACAGAGAAACACAGTAGACTCACAACTCACTGGCCAAAAAAATGTTCGACCTGCTCTGATACCACTAATGTAACAACCTGCCTCGTCACTACGATATCACTAACTCTAATCGTGTGAATTTCAAATTTTAATGAAAGGACTCCATTAATTTGATTATGAAAATGGTAGTAAATTTTTCATGATAACACAATTACCATACAACGGAACAAATACATAAATGGATACATATGGATGTACATTTAAAACATTACATATCAGAACATAATCTAGTTGTATTTACAAATATTTACGTTTGGAATTACATGACCAACAAAAAGAATCAAGGGACTAACTAAGAAAGAGTTGATTAACAAAACACAACTTTTTTCCAAAAAGAGTTCCAACGTTATCACGTCAGTTCGGTGGCTTCAACCAAAAAGAAAATCTCCCTCCAAGGTCACCTACTGCTACTCATCTGCTCCCACGAACGAGGGTTCGTGATCATCACAGGTTCCAACCACACAGTACAAGAAATGCAAGGGTGAGTTTATTACATAAAATCAACAAGCATTAGATAAACACAATTGGAAAGGAAACAACAATAACAACCAAAATCACTAACAAAAATCCATCAGTTCAATACACACTCAACACACCAATCATCCAATTCATTTCACAAATCAAACAATCATGATTGGAATGATGCATGCTCCTGATTTCACTCTCACCATGCAATGTGGTACCATATCCAGGGAAATAGTCTCTCATAGGAAAATGATTCATCGCCTATCAGGGTCGCCTTGTCGTGCACAGGCCATTCCCCTCACGGTGATCAACCATCAGTGGCGCACGGTAATTCCTAACCTGACGCCCCCTTAGTACCTGCATTTTCAGCCCACAAAAACCCACAAGTATGTGCATGCCTTCATTCTATTTCCATCAATGCAACATGAAGTATGAAACATGGGCACCATCAGTGCATAACCTGGCTAGAAAGACATCCTTCCTCTCAAAGGTAACCTATCATGCACCCCCATGTACATACATAACACACCAATGTGGGCTCACCAATGCACTGACCGTGGTTAGGAACACATCCTTCCTCGCAAGGGTAACCAACCGGTCACTGCATCCCAGGTGGACGTATACAACATACAACCATGGGCACCATCAATGCATGACCTGGCTAGGAACACATCTTTCCTCACAAGGGTAATCGATCATGCACCCCCCATGGGTATCCATGTATATCCACATCACACAATGACCTTGTTCACATCAACATTATCTCTCATCAATGTCATTATCAACATCCATATCACATCATCTCAATATCATCATCATACATATTAAACTCATCTCATTTCAACATCATCAACCACATCAACATTATCTCATTTGAACATCGTTAACCACATCAACATTATCTCATTTGAACATCATTAACCACATCATGATTATCTCATTTAAACATCACCAACCACATCAATAACATCTCAATTTCAATATCATCAACAAGATCAACATCATTTTATTTCAATATCATCATCATAAACATCAATATTCAACATCATCAACTATATCAACATTATCTCATTACATCATCATCAACCCAATCACATTATCCCATTTCAACATCATCTCATTCATTCAAAATCTATATTACCATGAGACTGGTATTTTAGGAAAATTCTAAATTAAAGAGGAGGACTACAATATAGAAAACACACTCTTATGCCCAATTAAAAATTTGATAAAGAATTAAATAGAAGAATGCATTATAAAATTTTGGGCAGAGTCTCCTTTGTAATTGGGACTTTTCCCAAAACTCCAATCATTACAACAACAACATTCACAGTTTTATTCATCAACAAGCCAATTTATCGCATCCCATTAGTTAAAAACGTAGTTTTTCTTGAAAAACCAGCACACAGCAGAGACAGGCAGATATCCTCATAGTTGGACTCCCTGACCCCCAACTATGGTACCAAAACTATAACCAAATAATAAACTCCCCTTACCTATCTATCTCCCTCTGTTAGCTCCTAATAGCATCGTTTTGAGATCTCTCAAGTTCACATGCTTTGACCCAAACGTAGAGCTCTATATACCAAATTGAAGATAATTTAGTATAGATTTCAAAGACAAGGTTAACATTAACATTCGGGGTCAAATACCCACTCAAATTTAAAAAGAGACTAAAATGGTGTTTTGGGAGTCCACATCAAAAGTCATCATTTTGAAATTCCGATCACACCAATGTAATCAGGGCTTACAAAGATCACATAAATGACATCAAATTCATAAAAAAGGAGACTTTTACAACATCTCATTCTCAAAGGGTTTTCAAAGGAAGTATAAAACTCCCAACAACGGTACCCAAAACACGAGACACTAAGAGAAGCTTAAACTAGCTAGGAGAAGACAAAGGAAACCAAGATTACGTCAAAGAAACCAAGAAAGGAGGATTGAAGGCTCCGTTCTCTACCGAATCCTCAAGTTGAGTTTTGAAGATTCTGCTTCGATTAAAGTGTTCCTCTCCGTGTGGTGGTCCAACAGCAAGCGGCGGTGCCTCGTGTTGGTCACCGGTGGTCGTGGATGGTGGAGGAGGAGGGGGAGGGGGTTGGGTGCTGGTTTTAGGCGTAAAGGATACCATTTTCGTGATTTAGAGGCTGCTGCATGCTTTTTAAATCACCTTGACTCGCCCAGGTGAGCCAAAAAGCCTTCTAAAATTTGTCTGGGCAAGCTGGCCCAATTTTAAAATTTCTGGTTCAGTGAAAAATTATTATCTCACGCTTCAGATGTTATTTCGACAATCCCAACGGTTAACCATGAAAACAATAGGAATACCCACAATAACCAAGAGGGGGTGAATTGGTTTAAACTTGGCCTTTTTAAAATTTTTTAGAAAATCAGAGTTTATAGGATCTTAATCACAATAGAACAAAAAATACTCCAATTCAATCAAACCACTCATCCCAAGAAAACAATTGCTAAAAATAGAACTTGTTGGGTAACGAAGATAACTTCAAGAATCAATGATCAAGATAACAAGGAGAGATTAAAGAATAGAAAAAAACACAAGAATTTATACTGGTTCACTTCTCAAGAGAAGTTACATCCAGTTTCTTCTAATGAACACTAGATTAGAGTTCTACTATTATTAATTTCAGTTCTTACAAGCTTTACAACAATCACTCTTTATCAAACCTAGATAAAGAACAGAAAACTAAAACCCAATTACATTCCTAATGATCAAGACATAGAGAATCCTTCTCTACTTTTCCCTTTAGAGAAACCCACTCTAGAAAAAGCTTAAAGAACCCTTTACAATAATTTCAAACCATCAAGAATACAAAAACGAATTTACAACATGAGATAATGGAGAGAGACAACCTGATGATCCAATGAATATGAATGAATATGGTTTACCAATTAGAGCTGAAATGCAAAAATTAAATTCAGAACTTTCTCTCCAAAATATCTTTGAAAATCTTGCCCAAGAAATCTTTCAAAATGCCATGAAGGTTAAAGAGTGGGACAAGAGCTTTGCTAACTCAAAAAATCCTTTCTAACTTTGAGAAGGATTGTGTATGCTCAGAAAAATCAAAGTCTGTAAGATAAATTTTCAGACAAGCCTTCAATCTATTTATAACAAACTTTTATAACAGAATGTAATTGATTAAAGTGTCAAGTAATCGATTAAAACAGACAGGTTTAGTTTTAAAACAGGCTTGTGTAATCGATTACATATTTTGGCAATCGATTGAAGTAAATAGGCACAAATCCAGAATGTACTTATGTAATCAATTATAAAATATGGTAATCGATTAAACCATTCAGGCACATATAAAAATGAACTTCAGTGATCGATTACGATTCATGGTAATCAATTAAAATAAGAAAACATGATTTTCGTTTTGTGCTATGTAATTGATTACAACAGCATAGTAATCGATTAAAATGTTCTACATGGCTTTCCATAATTAAAACAGAAGCTTGTAATCGATTAATTCGATGTGTAATTGATTAAAGCAGTGGAATTTTGTTTTTCCAAAAACTTAACCATGAGAATTTCATTTCCTTTGAAAACATGTATTGCTTTTGTGCTTTAATGAAATCATGTATGCAAGTTAATGATCATGTTCATGCAATGCAAGGATCATAAGATTAGCCTCTCATACACTTGATCAAATTAAAAATTCCTTGGCATTTGAAAAGCACAAAACGTTCTTTTAAGGCACAATCTTCTTCTTTAGCTGAAAAATAAAGGAACACTTCAAAACAACCAAGAGGGGGGGTGAATTGGTTGAATCTTGGCCAATTAAAATTCTAAAATCAGAGTTACCACAGGATCTTTATCACTTTTGAAAATTGTTTCAACACCAAGAATCAATATTCAATCAAATTCCCTTTCACAAAGAATAGAAAACAGAGTATAGAATTCTGAGCAATGATATTGATTTACAAACTAAGTAATTAAGAGATGATGAGATTAAGAGAAAGATTTGCCACAGATTTTATACTGGTTCACCTCAAACACTGTGAGGCTACATCCAGTTCTTCTACTCAACACTAGAGTAGAGTTCCACTATTGCAAAAAAATATCCTTACAAGCAATTATACAAGTCTCTCTTTATCAACCCTAGATAAAGTTCAGAAGTCTAAAACTCTATTAGACTCTTAGAGACCAAAACCCTTTGCCAAGAACACTACTCATCAAAAACTAGAGAAACACTATCTCTACACTTGTAAGAAACTCATTTACAATAGACAAATCTTTACAAACAAGTCAAAGAACAGTTTACACCTTCAAAGAACAAGGAAAGATATCACCTAATAATCCAAGAATGAATGAACAATGAATGATATTCAGGTTGAATAGCAGATTACTGACTCAATGCATTCCTTTCCTAAATCTTTGAATGAACAATGAGGCTTTTTCTTCTTGATTCACCAACCCATGTGAATTTGTAAAGCTTCTAAGTGTTTAGAATCTCATAATTATCACTAATAAAGGCTCAGAGCATTTTTGACTGCTTACAATTCGTAAATCTCGAAATATTCAAAAGTTACAAACCTCAGCCTAAGAGGTTCTATTTATAACAGCTTTTTAACTGAAAATAATCAATTAATTACGCTCCAGTAATCGATTATTTCGCATATGTAATCGATTAAAACAAGATAGTAATCGATTAAAATGTTTGTAAAATGTCCTGAGTTTCAAGAACGAACCATTTAATCGATTATTCCGATACGTAATTGATTAAGACAGAGATATATGGTTTTCCAAGATAAACTATGTAATCGATTAAAGAAATAATGTAATCGATTAAAATGATCTTGAAGCTTTCTGGGTTTTGACTAAGAACAATATAATCGATTAATCCATGAAGTAATCGATTAAGACAGTCAGCATGTCTTTTTCTAAGATGCACGTTCAGGCATGTAATCGATTAGCCATATATTGTAATCGATTAAGATAGAGAGTTCCATCTTTTCATAAAAAGCCTGAGTAATCGATTAAACAGATATGTAATCGATTACAATGATCATGTTTTGTTTTCTAAAGGACATGAAGAACAAAATAATCGATGCTCCTATTCATGTAATCGATTATTTATTAACAACTTAATTTTTCCAAAAACTTTTACTTTCTAAGTGCCTTTCTTTTACTTAATCAATTAATTCAATGACCTTTCAATGAATGATTGATGCATGATGTGCATACTTGGATTATCAGATCATATACTCCCTTTTACAATTTATCAAATTGATTCTTCAAACTTTCCTTTGAGCATTTCCTTTGTGCATGTTTGAAAGTCCAAAATCTTGAAGCTTGATCCTCATTCCTTGATACTTGGCTTCACTTGAATCAACATTAGCTTCATCTTCTTGCTACTCCTCCTATATCCAACAAACCAATCCAGAATGGTGATTTTACTAAAACAGGTTTTGGGTCAAACTCGAAATCACACAATTTAACGCAGCTCAAACAAACTCCACATAACTTAACGTCCACACCAAGCAATTGCACAAGGGTAATTAACACAACAATTAAACTAATATAAACTTATCAAATAATCGAATAACACAACAAATACATCAAACATCCGTTTTTCAGTTATTGAAATTTCAGGGTGTTATAACTCTCCCACCCTTTTTGAAATTTTGTCCCCGAAATTTACCTGATTCAAACAATGCTGGATAGGCTTCTTGCATCTGACTCTTTAGCTCCCAGGTTGCATCCTCTCCTGATGTACCTCCCTAGATCACCTTGACCAAAGGAATTTCTTTCCCTCTTAGATGCTTCGTTCGTCGATCATCGATCCTCAAAGGCAATGTTTCATATGTCAAGTTTTCCTTTACTTGAACATTTTCTAACTCGACCACATTTACTCAAAGGCAATTACCATAATGAACACCTAGAACAACCACACAAAGCATACAATTCACCATATGTACAGTGCTTCCCTATCAAAACTGCTCTGATACCATAATGTAACGCCCCCTCAATCATCAGGGTCATTACCAAGCATAGACAACAATCACACATATAATCATCAGAGTTTAAGCAATTTGGAAGCATAAACTAAGAGTGACATTATCATAGGTCACTATCATACACTGTACATATAATATGGTGAATATACATATAATCTGTGTTTAGGTACAAAACTGTACAAATACATCCCCTCGGGGTACAACAAAAATAAACCAAAGGCAGAATACAAATATCAGAGCCACATGCTCAAGTCATCTGTGCCTAAGGTTTCTAAATCAGCTATCCCTGCACAGGCTTCTTGCCTTGGGATCTATCAGCTCCCCCTGAGGATTCACCTGCAAAACACAAGCCCCACACAA
This sequence comes from Glycine tomentella, assembly GCA_007407185.1. NCBI lineage: Eukaryota > Viridiplantae > Streptophyta > Magnoliopsida > Fabales > Fabaceae > Glycine > Glycine tomentella. Next base: position 28,282 of record PYAF01006153.1, read on the forward strand.
GGGGTGAGATATAAAATCTTAGTAAACTCAGGGCCCTTGAAGGTATTTCCTTCCCCTGGTTCACTTTCATACACATATACATGAAAATAGTATATCAAAATAATCCACATCAACATCAGGGCATCATCAATATGTATTCATCTGACAACAATCAGTGAATCACTCATCAATACTCATGCACAATCAATGCATATCTACCTGACCACAATCAGGCTAAACTCATGGCATACATCCATTCGTCATATCCAACACTATCCCGCTGAGGCTACATCTAGATATATAGGAACATCTCCAACCAGGAGGCTACATCTATATACTAGGAAACATCTCATAGCAGGATCTCAATGCATCTATCAGAGGCTACATCCGTATATATAGGAACATCTCCACCTGGAGGCTACATCTATATAACGAGAACATCTCTTTATAAGGAGGCTACATCTGCTGATATAGGAACATCTCCCCAAGAGGCTACATCTATATCGCAGGAACATCTCCATCCTATCTCAATACAATTGCCCGAGGAGGCTACATCTGTAGATATAGGAACATCTCCATTCGGGAGGCTACGTCTATATCACAGGAACATCTCATATCGGGACTTACTCGATCACATGTCCTCTATCCTACTACAATAGGATGCAACAATCAATCATGCAGATCATA
>PYAF01006153.1:36088-54323 GCA_007407185.1 Glycine tomentella
TCTCTCTTTCTTCCTCTCCATTTTCGTCCAAATGACCTTATATATATAGGCCTGCCCGAAAGCACCAAGCGACTCGCGCCATTTACCCACGCGACTCGCGCCATTCATTCGGGCCTTCCACGCGACTCGCGTGAAAACTCAAGTGACTCGCGTGGCATGGCAGAGCCATCTGCCCTATTTTACACATATGGCGCGTGTCGCGCCTCACCCCAAGTGGGTCGCGCCATATGCCAGAACAATCCTTTCCCATGTCTTTTCACTCCTTTTCTCTAATACTCTCAAGCATACTTATTTTCCTTAATCATGAGCTTAATCTAGGCTTAGTTACGTGCTTAAAATTCAAGGTATTACAGTTGCTGTTTCCGATTGCTCAGAGAATAAATCTTTTCTACTTTAGTTAATCCCTAATCCATTAGCGAATTAACCCTTTAACCTGAATCAAAAACCCAATCCCTTGGTGAATTCTATCAAGTTAAGCATGTAAAAGACTATATTATAAGGTTCTGCAGCCACGCATCCCTATCCCTAAGTAATGAACAACTGATATTTTACTAAGGTCAGAAATTAGAATCCCAACGTCCCTATTGAGAATCCTAACCCTCAATACTTGAATAGAATGGCCAATTCTAAATAAGAATAAACAATAAGGAACAGAGTAAAATAAAACAATCAAGAATTCTCATTCAATACCAGTCAAGTTACAGGGGAGTTTACATCAGTTCATGGCCTTCCCACAATACACAGTTTAGCCTGCCATAGGCTTCAAAGAAACCAAAGCTGTCAAATAAAACATGATTTTCTAGTGACCTAGCCTTGATTCTTGCCTTCCAAGGGTTTAGAATGATGTATGGAAGTGTGGAGAGGTGTGTAGGTGTGTTTGATCCAGTCCCAGAAGCCTTCTTTTATAGATTGGTTTAATTGGAGTAACAAAGCCTAAAACTGTGCCAATTTTCGAACAGATAACTTTCAATAAGGAAAGCAAATCTTCACGGCGCTGATGGCGCAGGGTCCCGCGCTGATAGCGTGAAACTCCACGCTGATCGCGTGAAGTCTACGCATGGAAGGTTTGATCCTGGGCTTGTGGGGCGAGTCGCGCGAGAATTGGCGCGGTCCGCGCGAGGCATTCGAATAGATGGTGCTGGTAGCGTGGCTTCTACGCGGATCGTGTGGAGTCTTCGAGATGGGGCTTGGCATTTTGCTTGTGGCGCGGCTCGCGCGGGATACGGCGCGAGACCTTTAACTGGCTTTTCTTCTTCTTTTGGCTTGAATCTCCTCTTTTTGGCCCTGAAAACTCACTTTGGTAATAAAATGAGATATAATAAAATATAAATGACAAACTAACTTATTCTAATCTAATTCCTAATGATTTAATTGAAATATAACCTAAAACTATCCTAAAACTAAGATGTGTTTGCAACACATCAAATGACAAGCTCAAAGGGAAGGAATACAAATTTTTCTTCCTTTCATGCTACATGTGGTCATTTTTTATGATGAATAAAAATCTAGTTTCAATATGGTATTTTCTTAAAAAAGAAATCCAATTTAATTTGAATTCTTTTATTTAAAGAAAATTTTGAATATTAGAATTCTATATGTTCCTAAGAATTTATCCCAATGATAGTTTAAATTAATCCCAAGTAGTCTTATACAGGGCAATACATAAACCTTTCATTCTAGACTACATCTTTATCTTATTTTTTGATTTGGTCTATACTTCTTCTTACCATCAAAATTATTAAACCATTTTATTAAATAGGTCTATTCATCCTATAATTAAGAGAAAGTTCTATAGATTTTATGTACCATTTTTCCATATTTTTCTGATGCTCGAGTTTTCTTGAATACAGTCTTAAAGTTGTCATCTTCTAAAATTTGTATAAATTTTATTCTAGAGTTTTGTGTCACAAAATATGTTGATACTTAGTCAGCTAAGTGTATTCTATAATTTCATCAAGTTTCTACAAAATTTCTAAAGTTATTTGAGCATTTTTGGCCTAGGGGCATTTTGGTAATTATGTCATTCAACCTAGGGGTATTTTGGTCATTTTCAAAAAAATGTCCAAGGGCATTGTTGTAATTTTCATCTTAAGGGTTTTCTAGTAATTTCTACTTCAAGGAAAGAGTGATATACTCATTTTATATTTGTATTCTAATATCATCACATTTCCATAAATTAATTATAACTATTGAATATAATTTTTGAGGATGTTACACTGATAGGTCTGTCCAGATTAATCCTATTAGAAATCAACTCAAATGGAAGCAACCATCTAAGCTGTATTACAATAGGGCAAACACTCTTGATCCTCTCTTAAAAGAAATGGAACATTCCAAATCATTTAATGCCAACCACATCTATGAATGGAACATAGATGGCAAAACTGAGTACCAAATCCTCAATATCCTCCAACAGATGACCATGGTTGCTACAGCCTATGATACATCCCTTAACTGTACAAAAGCATTTATTTTTTAGTTTCTGGTTTTACTGGACAACTAAAAGGTTGGTGGGATAACTACTTGTCCGAGGAGCATAAGATTACTATCCAGAGCACTGTCAAAATGGAAAATGATGGCACTATTCTTACCTAAGATGGTAAACCTATGCCTGATTTTGTCAATCAATTAATCTTTACCATAGTTCAACATTTCATAAGTGACTCTAGCCTGTGGAAGGATAGATCTGCTGAACTTCTTTCCAATCTTAGATGTAAGACTTTAGCTGACTTTAGATGGTATAAGGATATCTTCCTCATTAGAGTCTTTACCCATGAAGACAGCCAAGAAAAATTTCTTACTGGTCTTCTTAAATCTTTAGGGGATAAGGTTAGGGATAAGATCCGTAGTCAGCATCCCAACAATGAGATCCCCTATAAGCAATTAGGTTATGGTCAACTTATTGCTTATATTCAGAAGGTAGCCTTAAAGATCTGTCAAGGTAATAAAATCCAATATCAGCTTGCCAAAGAAAAGGCTCAAAATCACAGAGATTTGGGAAATTTCTGTGAGCAGTTTGGTCTTCCTTACTCCAAGCCTAGGAAATCCAAGAAGCATAACCATAATCTTGATAGACAGAAACCCAAGAAATCTGTTTATCATCGTCATAAGTCAGGAACTCCACCTAGGAAGCTTAGGAGAGAATTCCAAACCAAACTTCCCTTTGATAAGGTCAATATTCCTAAGAAGCCAATAGTCTATTGGACTTGTGGCAAACTTGGCCATAAAAGTCAATATTGTAGGGTTAAGAAGAAGCTTAGGAACCTCAACCTTGAACCCTCTATTGAAGAACAAATTAATCAGCTCTTAGTAGAATCCTCCTCCGAAGAAGAATCTGATAAAGAATCTTCGAAAGGTCAATCTTCAGAAAATCTAAATCAAATTCAAGAGGATGATTTATCTTCGACTGATGAAGACTGTCCTTCTTCTTCTTCTCAAATCAATGTCCTTACCAGGGAGCAAGATCTTCTTTTTGAGGTGATTAATTGTATTTCTGATCCTGGAGAGAAGAAAAATCTTTTTCTTAAACTTAAAAAATCTTTTGATGAACCATCTTCTTCTTCTTCTAGATCAAACAATTTGTTAATTAATAACAAGTTTAATATAAAAGAAACTCTTGAAAAATTTGAAAACAGTATTGTTAAACCTATAACCATCCAGGACCTTCAGCATGAGGTTAATCAACTGGAAGCTGAAATTCGCCTTATTAAAGAACAACAAAATGTTCACCAAAACATTTTAAGTGTTCTGCAATCTGGTGATCTAACTTATGAGGAAGAACTTGTTCATAATAATCAACCCTCTAATAATTATTCTCCAAATGATTCAGTTATTCCTGTTATTCCTCCAAAGGTTTTTGAATTAATTAATCATCTGACAATTCAAATGTTTTATATTAAAATCAAAATTATTGTTGGATCCTTGACACTGAAGCTCTTTTGACATAGGGGCAGATTCAAACTGTATTCAGGAAGGATTAATTCCAACCAAGCATTTTTAGAAAACTTATGAGCAAATTAGTACTGCTAGTGGTTCTAAGCTTCGTGTCAGTTTTAAACTTTCAAATGCTTTTACTAAAAATGATGATTTTAAAGTAAAAACTTCTTTTCTTTTAGTTAAAAATCTTTAAAATATGGTTATTTTAGGAACACCATTTATTAAATCTATTTTTCCAATCACAATTTCGAATAAAGGTATTTCTACCACTTATCTCGATAAAATCATTACTTTCAAATTTCCTAAAACCCCTATAGTAAGAGATTTGAATCCAATGATGATGCATATGACGTGCCTAATTATGTGTATGCTTGTGCGGCTGTTTTGATTTCACTTGTTGAAGAATGTATTTCCTTTGCAAAACTTGTATCAGGCGGGTTAGGTTACTAAACTAAAAAAAAAAAGTGATAAGGTCCGCCTTTGGGCTTTGAAAAATGGTTTTGTACCATCAAGAATATATAGATAGATTGACTCGCAATTAGGTTCTATAAGCAAAATCAAATTAATTATCTTAAGGAAGAGATTTCTTATAAGAAGATGATTTTCTTAACCAACCAATCATTCAGAATAAAATAAGTCTTTGATAAATCAAATCCAAAATTCTATATGTGCTGATCTTCCTAATGCTTTTTGGCAAAGAAAGCAGCACATTGTTGATCTTCGGTATAAAAAGGATTTTAATGATCGACAAATCCCTACCAAGGCTAGACCCATCCAAATGAGTCAAGAACTCCTCGTTCATTGCCAAAAGGAAGTATAAGACCTTCTATAGAAGGGATTAATCAGGAAAAGCAAAAGTCCTTGGTCTTGTTCTACTTTTTATGTTAACAAACAAACCGAAATTGAACAAGGCACTCCTTGTTTAGTTATCAATTATAAACCTCTCAATCAAGCCCTTCAATGGATCCGCTATCCGATTCTGAATAAGAAGGATCTTCTTAATCATCTTTTCTCTGCTAAAATCTTTTCTAAATTTGACATGAAATCTGGATTTTGGCAAATTCAAATAAAGGATAGTGATTGTTATAAAACAACCTTTACTGTCCCTTTTGGATAGTATGAATGAAGAGTTATGCCTTTTGGATTAAAAAATGCTCCTTCAGAATTCCAGAAGATTATGAATGACATTTATAATCCTTACTCCTCCTTCATCATTGTCTACATTGATGATGTTCTTGTGTTTTCTCAATTTGTTGATCAACATTTTAAACACATTAACATTTTCATTCAAGTAAGCAAGAAAAATGGTCTTGCTTTATCTAAAACTAAAATTAATATTTTTCAAACAAAAATTCATTTTCTTGGTCACAATATTTACCAAGGCACTATCACCCCTATTAATCGTGCTATTGAGTTTTCAAACAAATTTCCTGACCAGATTATTGAGAAACCCCAACTTCAGTGTTTTCTTGGTTGTCTAAATTATGTGGCTAACTTCTTTCCGCAACTAAGTAATCTTACTAAACCCCTTTATGATCGTCTTAAGAAGAAACCCCCTCCATGGACCAGTATCCATACTAACCTTGTCCAACAAATCAAATCTAGAGTCAAAGACATTCCCTGTCTTTACCTCCCTAATCCTCCAGCCAAAAAGATTGTTGAAACTGATGCCTTTGATATTGGTTATGGTGATATTCTTAAACAGTCTGTCAATGGAAAAGAACAAATAATTGCATTTACTTCGAAGCATTGGAATCATGCCCAGCAGAATTACTCAACTGTTAAAAAAGAACTTTTGGAAATTGTTTTATTCATATATGAATTTCAATCTGATTTGTTAAATTAAAGGTTTTTAATTTGGGGTTGATTGTAAGTCTGCTAAAGAGATTTTACAAAAGGATGTTAAAAACCTTGCATCAAAACAAATTTTCGCTAGATGACAAGCAATTTTAAGTATCTTTGATTTTGAAACAGAATTCCTCAAAGGTACCTTAAACTCTCTACCTAATTATCTTACTCGTGAATATTTACAGGGGAGAAATCAGTGATAGCCAAATGCCAAACTCGGTTAAATCTTCCTCCTCACGAGGAAGAGGGAGAGGCAGGAGTACCAAACCAAGACTAGCTGTGGTTGGTTTAATCACCCATACAGGGTCTGGATCTTCATCTAAACCAGAAGAAGATTCCAAGGATAAATCTAAATCTAAATCTGGGTCATCAACCCAATCTGGGTCATCTACCTAATTACCTCAATCTCTTACTGAGTCATCTACTCAAAAATCAAAACCTCAACCTCAAACAAAGGCTGATTATGCCATGGACATCAAAACCCTCTTAACCTTTCAAGAGATAGGCCTTACCCATCTTCCCAAAGGCCTTTCTTATAAATCTTGGGCTGACATTGCTTCTGAAGAAAAAGAAAAAGAAAGCTTAGCAACCATGATCAAAAATCCAAAAGAAACCCCTTTGACCCTTCATCAACCAAAAGGCAAAGCCATTCAGCAACTTGAACCATTGGCAATTCGAAAGCCTAATCTCAAACCCAGTACATCCCAAAAAACAAGTATCATGATGTTATTCAGATGGAACCTAAAATTTGGGATCCTAAACCCAATAGAGTGCCCTAGAAAGTCTTCCCTAAAGACTTTCAAGGTAATTAGTTTCATTATTTGCCAATCTCCCTTTTCAAAACAAGACATTTTTATGAATTTATTCTGGTTGATACCAATTCGGTCTAGATTAAACATCATAAAAATAAAGCTTCTGACCAAATTGCTTATTCATCTCTGCAAATCCTTAAGGTTTTAACACCTAGAGAATTTGAAGATTTGAATAAAATCAAAAAAGTATCTCAAAACTATAATCCCATTGGGTTTTCTTATTGGGATTATCAAACTGCCTAGTATAATGTCTTTAATTTTCAAAAATAAAGACTTTATGCATTCTTTATTTTAAACAAAACGTTCAATACAAGTTTCCTCAGTGGTTTGTGCATTGGTGGAATTTTTATGGACCAATCCTTGAGAGATTCCCTTCTGAGGTAGTATCAGGCTTAACCACCTTTACTAAGAAGTTTGAGCACCTTGGTGAGCCATTCCCAGTGGATCTACACTTCTTTAGTAAATTATTTCTGGCAGCCTTGGCATTGTCCACTTCGAAGGAGAAGTTTACCGAGAAGATGAAGATGATCTTTAATCTTCTGGAGAAGGAGAATGAAAATGCATGTTCTTCATCAAAGAAGCCCGTCGAAGAACCAGTTAAGGCCTCCTCTCAATAATCAGACGACTTCTATCAAAATGAGGATGACTGCTTCGAAATCAATCTAGCAGAAGACTAATGCCAGCATGACATCATCTTTTCCTACAGCTAATTACTGTTCAGTATTGTTCACTGTAGCGGTAGGTTTTCCGATTTGACTTACCGAAACTATACCAACAAAAATTTATTTGTCTTTAAAAGGCGTACATCCCTTATTTTGTAATTATTTTTTTCTTTCAGAGAGTTCTCCTTAGGTATACCTCTGAGTTTCAATCTTTTGTAATCTTTATTTTTGAGAAATAAACTTTTGTTTTCTCATTTTGCATGTTTTATTATGTAACTAAATTCTTCTTTTCTCATCCACTCCCTCTCATCCTGACGGCTTGCCGCGCTTGAGAGTTTCACTTTATTTTTATGCTTTAAATTTATATATCTACATATTATCTGTAGCTTAGCCATGTGAATTCTGTATTCTATTCCTACTTTCCATTGATGCTTTGTTTGTCTTAGTCTCTTTCCCTTAGCTTCGCTTCAACCACTTATACTTTAATATATTAAAAATAATATATTTATTTTTCTAAAAATATTTTTTCTTATTATGAATGTGGATGATCAGCCACTTCAAAAAATCATCTTGAAAATCTCATAAAATGATTATTACTTATTTGGAAATATAAGTAAGATGTTGAGACATTTCTATTTAAAAATTGTTAACTTTCCTAAGTTGATTTAAAGTGTTTTGTAAAATTAAATTTCATATTAAAAATAGGTTTTTAATAGGCTCGTAGGCCAAACCAGACCTTTGAATAGGTCAGACCAAGTTTTATTTTTTTAAATCAGGGTAAGACCAGACCTAATCAAACCTGGCCTGGCCTGGCCTGTTTTCACCCTTACATATAAGGGAGGTTATTGTCAATATTTAAAAAATTAGGAAAATTTTATGTAATTTCACGAAATCTTATGGCTTGCTGGTGTATTTACTATAGTTTAAAAATTATAGTTAGATATTTATGGAGTGTATGCTAATTTGTCTTAATGAAATGTTTGTGTACAAACAAAAGTTTTTCCTTAATCTTAAACTTTGACGGTCATTTTCGAAGTGTATGCATATGAAAAAAATAAATTATTTTTATATAAAGATAATAATGATATATAATAAAATATATTAACTATGATCATTTTCTTATTGCGGACGACGTGTAAGAGAGAACGAGAGTAAGAAAATTTTCAATTTGTAAAACCGTATTTGAGACATGTGTATATAGTATCAACTATAGACCTTGCCTCATATCACGTTCATTGCTGATAGAATGTAACTCAAGGGTATAACTTGATGGGTTAGCATAATTTTTTATAGAAACAAGCCATAAAGGCTAATTATAAACACAATGCGGCCTTTACGTGTTCTCTCTCTCTTTCTTATTTTAGAAAAGATAATTTTTGACGTTTTAACAAAACACAAATTGCATTTGAATGATTCAATTGTATTAGGTGTTAAATACCATTTTTTTGTGTGTATATAAATAACTATTTACTTTCAAGGGTATAAGTTGATGGGTTAGCATAAAATTTGTTAAGTCATAAAGGGTAACTATATACACAATGTGGCCTTTACGTGTTCGATCTCTCTCTCTCTCTCTCTCTCTCTCTCTCTCTCTCTCTCTCTCTCTCCCTTTCTTATTTTAGAAAAGTTGATTTTTGGCGTTTTAACAAAACACAAATTGCATTTGAATGATTCAATTGTATTAGGTGTTAAATACCATTTTTTCGTGTATATAAATAACTATTGACTTTCAAGGGTATAAGTTGATGGGTTAGCATAAAATTTGTTAGAAATAGGTCATAAAGGCTAACTATATACACAATGTGGCCTTTACGTGTTCTCTCTCTCTCTCTCCCGTTCTTTTTTTAGAAAAGATGATTTTTGGCATTTTAACAAAACACAAATTGCATTTGAACGATTCAACTGTATTAGGTATTAAATACCATTTTTCCTTGTATATAAATAAGCCTTTACTTTGCATTCCCAAACTAAAGGATCACATTCTTCGAAGGAATTTGACAGAGAGTAGCCATCGCCTCAACAATCCCGTTTCCCTTCACTTCTCTAAGCGAAGCCCCTTGTTTTGCATAGTACGTGCATAAATTCACATACAAGTTAATTTGAGCAATACAATATATTTATATTTTATGTGAATGCGACTTTATTATTATTAGATTTTGATCTTTAATTTTTTTTTGTTTATTTTTTATCTTCAACAAAATTATTATTTTTAAAATAGTGCCTTGTAGTTACTTGACGATAACATTATATTGATTTAGTTGTACCCTATTACATGTCACATCAAAATGGCTGATGGTGTGACATGATTAGTTGCATTACATGTTATAACCAGAGACTATATAAAGGTTTTTTTTTTAAAAAAAAATTGTAGAGATGAACAAAAAAAAAGAATCAAAATCAAATAAGTACATGTTTAGAGTTTAAAAACATGTTCATTCTTAATTAGTGCAGAGGAATATTATGCTCATGTTACTTGTCACATTAACTAATTTTACATTAATATTCATTTATGACAGGAGCTACTTAAAATGGCGGAGGGAAATGCGGAGAGAGGAAAGAGAATTGCCATGATTGGTGTCTCAACCTTATTGTTGGTGGCGATGGTTGTGGCTGTCACAGTTGGTGTCAATCTCAGTGAGAATGGTTCCAACAATGATATAGAGGACAACAAGAAAAATCATGTTGCTTCTTCTGTAAAAGCCGTCCAAACCCTTTGCCATCCCACAAATTATAAGGAAGAATGTGAGGAAAGCCTCATAGCTGGGGCTGGAAATACCACAGATCCAAAAGAACTTATCAAAATTATCTTCAACATCACCATTACAAAAATTGGTGATAAACTCAAAAAAACTAATCTTTTGCATGAGGTTGAGAAGGATCCCAGAGCCAAGATGGCACTTGACACTTGCAAGCAACTCATGGATCTTTCTATTGAGGAGTTAACAAGGTCACTTGATGGAATAGGTGAGTTTGACATGATAAATGTCGACAAAATCCTCATGAATTTAAAAGTTTGGCTTAGTGGTGCGGTTACATACCTAGATACTTGCTTGGATGGGTTTGAGAACACCACTAGTGACGCTGGTAAAAAGATGAAGGATTTGTTGACGACAGGCATGCATATGAGCAGCAATGTCCTTGCCATTGTAACGAATTTGGCTGACACTATTGATGATTGGAATGTCACAAAATTATCTGGGCGTCGCCTCCTTCAAGATTCTGAGCTTCCCTCGTGGGTTGATCAACGTAGACTCCTTAATGAAAATGGAAGTCCATTCAAACACAAGCCTAATGTTACTGTAGCCATAGATGGTAGTGGGGATTTCAAAAGCATCAATGAGGCATTGAAGCAAGTGCCTGAGAAAAACCGAAAGCCATTTGTGATCTACATCAAGGAAGGCGTTTACCAAGAGTATGTTGAAGTTACAAAGAAAATGACCCATGTGGTGTTTATTGGTGAAGGTGGAAAAAGGACACGAATAACTGGTAACAAAAACTTCATAGATGGAACAAACACTTACAGAACTGCCACTGTTGGTATGTCTCTTTTCATGATTATCGACTTAATTAACTTATTACTCCTGTGCATTGGACTAAAAAAAAAAACTTAACTAAGAACTTATTCGATAAATTTGTTAAATGAAACCTTATTCATGAGCCAGACTGTGAAGCTTACCTAAATGAGATTAAAAAATGCTACATTTATAGTACCTATGAATTTGGGTAAAATAATACTCAATTAAAAACTTATTCAATAAATTTCTTAAACGAAACCTTATTCATAAGCCAAACAGTGAATCTTGCTAAAATGAGATTAAAAAACTAAATTTGATAATTTTCTCCATAAAACTCTTAAGTTTATAGGAATATCATATGTCCACGTTCATAAACTGAAATAAACTCTTTGAAATGTCCTTTTCCTACTTAACATATTAGGGTCCATAGTTCTTATTTGAAAACACCTTTAATCCGCTCCAAAATGATTAAATTAATAAAAGAGACATTTATAAAATTTAATTAAACAAAACGTTTTAAAATAAAAATATAAACCATTAGTAATTCAAGGAAATTTTGTATTCGAATAAATAAATTAATTACTTTAAGCATGCAGCTATTCAAGGAGATCACTTTGTGGCCATCAATATGGGGTTTGAGAATTCCGCTGGACCACAAAAGCATCAAGCAGTGGCATTAAGAGTCCAAGCAGATAAGTCCATCTTCTACAATTGCTCAATGGATGGGTATCAAGACACTCTTTATGTACACGCCATGCGTCAATTCTATAGAGATTGCACCATTTCAGGTACCATCGACTTTGTGTTCGGTAATGCACTTTCTGTTTTCCAAAATTGCACTTTCGTAGTCCGAAAGCCATTGGAGAACCAACAATGCATTGTGACTGCACAAGGTAGAAAAGAGATACAACAACCATCTGGAATAGTAATCCAAGGGGGATCCATTGTGTCTGACCCTGAGTTCTACTCAGTGAGATTTGAGAACAAGGCTTACCTAGCTCGTCCATGGAAGAATTACTCTAGGACCATCTTCATGGACACTTACATTGATGATTTGATTAATGTTGATGGGTATTTGCCATGGCAAGGACTAGAGGGTCCTTCTGGTATGGATACTAGCTTCTATGCCGAGTACCACAACATTGGCCCCGGTTCAGACAAATCCAAGCGTGTGAAATGGGCTGGGATTTGGAACCTCAATTCAAAAGCTGCAAATTGGTTCTCAGCATCTAAGTTTTTTCACGGAACTGACTGGATTGAGGTTACTGGGATTCCTTGCTTTGGTGACGTGCCCACACACCATAGGCACAAAAAGACAATACTTAATTGGTAATAAAAGTGATGAATTGTGAAAGCAAGAAATATAAATTAATTAATAATTAAGGAATGCTTGAGATTCTTTCTTCTTTAATTATTTTGATTTCATTAATTAATTTTAAAGTGAGATACATTTTTGTATCTCCAGGAATTGAAATCAATTTAACGTAATTCCTCTTTTTTAATAAGTTTTTGTTGAGTGACTAATAAATGGGTTTTATATTTTACCCATTGTATTTCCCGACAAAGGGTGTCAGGTAAATGGTGTGACACTATAAGGATCTTTTATGTCTAAAGTATTCATATAAATGAAAATATATACTTCTTGTGAAGATGAATTGATTGAACATGTTTTGTTAGTGACTGTGACTATGAAAAGATCCACATGTAAAAGCCCATGTCATCACATGATTTCTAAAAGGACATTAACACTTAGATACTCTTCCATACAAGATTACTAACTCTTATAAGAACAAGGACACGCTATACTTTCAAGGATAATGGTCTACCAAAAGTAGACTTCTCTGAATACGTCTGATTAACTCATGTTTAAATGAAAAAAGTGATAGAAAACACCTTGCATGAATACATGATGTGAAAAAAAAAAAAAAGACAACACGAAATAGATATTCACCCTCAGTAGATCGAGATGACAATATATCACAAAATGACTCTATCATCAACTATGGACTACTCCACTACACTCAATCCCTTATCCCCTTTATAGGTGGCAAAATCTTGAGAATTTCTCAATAGTCTAAGGAAATGGTTTTACCTTTTAGCTTATTAATATCTAACTAATCTCACACTACTATTGGCTTTTCTATACTAACACATCCTTAAGGTGCCGATATATCTTTTAATGGCATTACATCTCATATCCATACATAGATTAACTAATACCATATTGCTACCATAGTAACCATTGTAAGAATATACTATTACAAACAGTTGTTATCATTCACCATTTAAGGTGTACATACACCAATAAACACAAACAATTCAAACAGTTCCTTACTCGAAAACTCAAGTATGTACACAATTATTCATCTCATATTCTTGTCTCCACAAAAATATAAAAGCACACAACACAAACATGGACAAGTCCACACCCCAGTGTTGATAGGACAAACTGTTCTAATACCACTCATGTAACACCCTAAAATTTGGGTTTACCAATACACTTCAAATATATTTCATTCATCTTTATAAATGAGTTCTAATTGATTTCATAAACGTCGTAGCAAATCATGGAGAGATAGGGTAAGTTTTTTATTGAAGTAAAACTTTTCATGAAGGTTCATTAACACTTTTCTTTTTAATGAACCTTATCATCTTGAATAGAAAGCGGTCTATTTTGAAATTGTATGTAACATACATATTTACAAGACATTGTTTCATTTAATACCACGAGTTGATATACATAGTAAATAGTTAAACTTCACGTATAAAATCTTACATCTTTGAAATAACATCAAGTATATATATGTATATGTATATGTATATACACACACACACATGTGTGTGTGTGTGTACATAAAGGTCTGAAATGGTCCTCCATGGCCACCAAACATAAGCAAATAAGTATCAAACATAATCATTAAGTAAATAATATGACTAAATACGCATAAAAGTTGTTGAAACCTAGGTATATTCAAATCAATACACAAAAGTGGACAAACCAAAGTCTCAGAGAAGTCATCTATTCAAACCCTGCGGAATAACCACACTATCGAGAAGATACATGCTAAATGAAAGTGAACTTACCAATGAGTACTTGGTGAAGAAAACTCAAAGATGCTAACCCACAAGCGAAGATATGTCCTTATGCTTATCATTCAAACATGAAAATGTTGGTGTAAGGAGTCCTTTATTCCCTTAGCAGCCACAGACAAAGAGAAAATACAGACCCACCTACATAACAACCATTCGTGGTTCACTAACAACAAATATCTCACGGTAACTTAATCCACATGTCTATCACATTTTTTATTTATCCTAGGCCCAACTTGCCATTAATCTTTTTCTCTCTAATGGTCTTATAAACTATAATTGATGACGACTGGAGTTCACATTCCACCCTATAGCGATACAATACTCTTAACCATGGATAAGGATCCATTCCATTCAGGAATATTAAGTGAGGCCCGCGAGTCCCCCGCGCTAAATGGATTTAATGTCCTTAGTCTAGTTATCACCACTCTTCATTCCCTCGGGTTCCTCTAAACCATTCGGACCATCCCCTAGTGTACCCACTGTAAGTCATCTATCGTTACTAATCATTCCCTCATAGTTTCTCATAGTGTAGAGATCCATTGTTCTTGGATTGTCAGTTATGTGGTACATGCAGATGAGTGTTTGGAGGACTATGCCTTTACCGAGTCTAGAGACATCCTTTTCCTCAGGCACTTCCATCTCTCCAACCCCGCCTCACATTCGTCATCTACTAACATCTGTTTCCTCTTGCCTTACCTTTCATTTTCCCTTGTTGCGTATGCTGCCCTCATTAAGTGGTCGACTTCACAAGTCTTCACCACACATACAACGAGAAGAAGGAGCACTCACTCTTTCACTCCATTTGGGTACCATTACTATGGTCCCTTAAGTGGATAAGTCCACTTCTCACACAAGCAAACCTATGATATCATTGCCATAAATACAATGAATTCATGAACATCAACTTTCTACATGTCGAGCATTAGACACCCCCAAAGTGAAACCAAAATGTGGATGATAACACAGTATAATATATTAATATATCATGACAACTAATCAATATATAAACATAAAACATGAGAGTAAATTCATATCCATATCATGTTCATAACATCACAACATTCTACATTCAAGTCACCATACCTAGTCTCACATGCCATCAAAGCTATCACTTTAAACCAAGTCATAAGGTGTAGAAGCAATTATTTCACTAATTGGTTTTTATTCATTAATAATCCACAATTTATCACTTATCTTAATGGATTATCTTATCAACTTTTTCTCATAATTAAATTATCATTTAACATCACCCAATAAGAAATATGAATATAGTTCATGAAATTGTATCCAAAAGTCCAAGTAAAAATCCACACAATTCATAATAAATCAAAAAGTAGCATATATTGTGCTTTACCACATGGCAATACCACCATCTTATAAAATCAATATCTTAATCATAACTCAATGGAATTTCATAAACATTATCACCATGGAAAGACTTATGAGTCTCATTTTGAAAATGATATCACTCATTATTAGAAGATCACAAAACACAAAGAACTAATTAATTTACTAACACATGTTCAAACCAGACAACAAACGAATCCCCTGCACATACTTGTCCACAATTTAATTAGCTTCCTAATCATAATAGTGAATTAAAATGAGTGACCCCAACTTTCAAAGCTTATCATGTCTAGTTTTCATAGATGTTAATCAAAATCACATATCATTCCAAGTTCACAAAACAAGCATCAAGGGTCGAAATAGAGCATCCAACAAAAGGGAACATCCAACAAAAGGGAACTTTTGTATAAATTATAGAAATTTTATTTCCCATTCAAATTGAACGTATTTTATATGGATTCGTATGCCCCAAATTTCTACTTTAATAATATAATTTTACTTTAAGCATACAAAGCCTCAGTTTGTCCCAACATTCAATTTTGTGAGGCATGTCACAACAGGAATTTCCACAAACAACTTGTGTGCACAATTTTAATCCAAATAGCATAGCAATCAACACACACACACACACACACACACACACACACACATTCAATGACTCTAAAGTATCTCTTAGTATCTTTATAATGCTTGCATATAAACAAAAATTTCTCTTTTTATGCATACCATTCATATTGAAGTATTAAAATTCTATCATGCACTCTTACTCTAGAAAATCACAATTTTATAATGGAAACATAATTTAGAAACAACTTTTTTCATTGACATAGAATTTCCATTTTTAGAAACTGTATATGTTTCTCTAAGATTTTAAGAATGCTAAAACAATTTTTCGAGTAAGAAATTCCCAATTCCAGTCCCAATTTCATTTTCCCCTTGATAATGCAAAAATAAAGGGTCCAAAACTTAATTTTGACATAACTTCCACTTCCCAAATCCAAATTCAACAAACTATATATGTTTTTTTAAGGTTTTTGAAGTCAAAGAACTTAATTGTGGCATTCAAAATAGTAAATAACAATCACAACAAATCCAATTGCATTAATAAAATCAAATATGAAAAATAACACAACATTGCACAACATAAAAATTAAAGCTCTACCCATTACAACAACACATATACCCCAATGACTTGGAAAACCCCCTTACCTTGGTTTTAAAGAACTGGCATCACCATTCTACCATTAATACCATCACCATCACCATTTCACCTCCATCGTTGTCGTTACTACAAGAAAATGACTTATGCCTACAGACATGAATTAGCATTGGTAAAACTTAAAAATACTTCTATGTACCTACAACTGATTAATGTAGGTAAAACTTAGTGACTTGTACGTACCATTATTTGCTGTTGTTAAATTTATTAAAACTAAAAAATACTTCTACCTACAACTACTTTGTGTAGGTAAAACTCCATAAAACTTGTGCCTTTGATCAATTAGTGTAGGCAAAATTCTAAAAAACTTATACCTACAACTACGTGATGTAGATAAAACTTCATAAATTTTTTACCTCCATTACGTTGGTTGGTGTAGGTATAATCTCAAAAGTCTTATACCTACAATTGTATGGTGTAGGTAAAACTCTTTTAGATTATTTGAATTTGAATACTTTTTTTTATAGTAAATACTCAATTTAATCTAAACAAATAATCATTCAATTTAATTCAGTTTTTAGCTAATTATTATTCAAAATTATAAAGATAAATATATTAATTAATAGTTTTAAGAATTAATTTTAATTTAGATTAATATTATTTTTATGGATTAAATTAACATACTCTTGTTTTTAAAATATTAAATATGCATGTATGAAGGATTAATTAATAAAAATTAAAGATGTTATTTAATTATGTAATTTTTTTTTTGACAGATCAGGATCATTCTATTGTGTCACCATTCATTTTATTAACAGTTATCGGTTATTTGATTTTCCATGAATTGTTTACTCATAGACACTAGAAAGAAATAGTGTTTTTCTGACAATTTGTTTGTGGCGGTCTCAAATAACGGCTAGCAATATTATAACTTTTTATAGGAGACTTGACCGTCACGACCAATGAGCTTGTCTCAAGTTATGCTCCGTGTCACTTAACTGTAATTGAGTCATCGAATCATTTAACACGCATCATCAGTATAATTTTAATTTAAAATTTAAAATTGTAACTCAACAAACATTTGTGAAGTGTCGCTAGGGTCTTACATGTAAGTCATAAACACTAATGCGGAATATAATAGGCTTATAAATACCTCCCGCCATTGCTCCGAGCTTGTATTGTTGATTCTGAGTCTTCCAAACTTTTGCTCTCACGCACTGATGGTGTATAGCTATGTATGGAGAGTAAGTATTGGGGACCCAAAAGGAGGAAGGCACACTGCTATATATAAAATCCTTGCCATCAAAGGTTTCAGTTGTGCACCTATAAAATCTCCTCAAATCTGAGCCAACGTTCAAGTTTTTTTTGCCAAAGTGTACGTTGCTAAAATATTGGGATAGTTTGTTAGTGGGTGGTTTCAAAAACTGAACGTGGACCACACTTAAAGATAAAACCAACATTACATTGAGCCTAAAACGCTCAAAACGTTGGGGTACATTCTCTTTTCCATTTTCGCATTTAGGGTTCCTTCTGGGAAGTTCAAAACGATCACCTTCTCTTTCTCGCAGATCTGAAATTGTTCATGCAACATTTTGTTTCTTGCAGATTCGGAAATGTTCGCGAAATTCTCTCTTTCTTGCGGATTCGAAATTGTTCAAGCCTTACTTGTTACGACCGCTTCTACTTCGCTTTTTATTACGCATTTATTTTTATTTGCTAAAAATTTTCGAAAAACAGAAGGATAAACCTTCAACAAACTTATTTGAGTTTAAAACGAATTTTCCCAAAAATGAAGGCTCAAATGAAAATTCTAAACGAGTTTAAAAATTTTAAACGTGTCCACGCGTTATTCAAACATATAAT